>JAWNOY010000186.1:122500-195497 GCA_035045545.1 Drosophila gaucha | reverse complement strand
CATTTATTTCAAAAATGCTCAAAATTCAGGATTTCATTCCTGGTATGACATTTGAAAGAGGGGATCAACACGAGTTCAAAAAACTTTACTTTTCATCGATCGGACTTCATTTAGCCGAGTTACAGCGATTCAAAGTTGGGAGAGATTTGATCTTTGAGATTAGCAAATTTTCAGAAAATATCATTTTATTTCAAAAATGCTCAAAATTCAGGATTTCATTCCTGGTATGACATTTGAAAGAGGGGATCAACACGAGTTCAAAAAACTTTACTTTTCATCGATCGGACTTCATTTAGCCGAGTTACAGCGATTCAAAGTTGGGAGAGATTTGATCTTTGAGATTAGCAAATTTTCAGAAAACATCATTTATTTTCAAAAATTGCTCAAAATTCAGTATTTCATTCCTGGTATGACATTTGAAAGAGGGGATCAACACGAGTTCAAAAAACTTTACTTTTCATCGATCGGACTTCATTTAGCCGAGTTACAGCGATTCAAAGTTGGGAGAGATTTGATCTTTGAGATTAGCAAATTTTCAGAAAATATCATTTATTTCAAAAATGCTCAAAATTCAGGATTTCATTCCTGGTATGACATTTGAAAGAGGGGATCAACACGAGTTCAAAAAACTTTACTTTTCATCGATCGGACTTCATTTAGCCGAGTTACAGCTATTCAAAGTTGGGAGAGATTTGATCTTTGAGATTAGCAAATTTTCAGAAAATATCATTTATTTCAAAAATGCTCAAAATTCAGGATTTCATTCCTGGTATGACATTTGAAAGAGGGGATCAACACGAGTTCAAAAAACTTTACTTTTCATCGATCGGACTTCATTTAGCCGAGTTACAGCGATTCAAAGTTGGGAGAGATTTGATCTTTGAGATTAGCAAATTTTCAGAAAATATCATTTATTTCAAAAATGCTCAAAATTCAGGATTTCATTCCTGGTATGACATTTGAAAGAGGGGATCAACACGAGTTCAAAAAACTTTACTTTTCATCGATCGGACTTCATTTAGCCGAGTTACAGCGATTCAAAGTTGGGAGAGATTTGATCTTTGAGATTAGCAAATTTTCAGAAAATATCATTTATTTCAAAAATGCTCAAAATTCAGTATTTCATTCCTGGTATGACATTTGAAAGAGGGGATCAACACGAGTTCAAAAAACTTTACTTTTCATCGATCGGACTTCATTTAGCCGAGTTACAGCGATTCAAAGTTGGGAGAGATTTGATCTTTGAGATTAGCAAATTTTCAGAAAATATCATTTATTTCAAAAATGCTCAAAATTCAGGATTTCATTCCTGGTTAGCAAATTTTCAGAAAATATCATTTTATTCAAAAATTCTCAAAATTCAGGATTTCATTCCTGGTATGACATTTGAAAGAGGGGATCAACACGAGTTCAAAAAACTTTACTTTTCATCGATCGGACTTCATTTAGCCGAGTTACAGCGATTCAAAGTTGGGAGAGATTTGATCTTTGAGATTAGCAAATTTTCGGAAAACAAAAAATGCTCAAAATTCAGTATTTCATTCCTGGTATGACGTTTGAAAGAGGGGATCAACACGAGTTCAAAAAACTTTACTTTTCATCGATCGGACTTCATTTAGCCGAGTTACAGCGATTCAAAGTTGGGAGAGATTTGATCTTTGAGATTAGCAAATTTTCAGAAAATATCATTTATTTCAAAAATGCTCAAAATTCAGGATTTCATTCCTGGTATGACATTTGAAAGAGGGGATCAACACGAGTTCAAAAAACTTTACTTTTCATCGATCGGACTTCATTTAGCCGAGTTACAGCGATTCAAAGTTGGGAGAGATTTGATCTTTGAGATTAGCAAATTTTCAGAAAATATCATTTTATTCAAAAATGCTCAAAATTCAGGATTTCATTCCTGGTATGACATTTGAAAGAGGGGATCAACACGAGTTCAAAAAACTTTACTTTTCATCGATCGGACTTCATTTAGCCGAGTTACAGCTATTCAAAGTTGGGAGAGATTTGATCTTTGAGATTAGCAAATTTTCAGAAAACATCATTTATTTCAAAAATGCTCAAAATTCAGTATTTCATTCCTGGTATGACGTTTGAAAGAGGGGATCAACACGAGTTCAAAAAACTTTACTTTTCATCGATCGGACTTCATTTAGCCGAGTTACAGCGATTCAAAGTTGGGAGAGATTTGATCTTTGAGATTAGCAAATTTTCAGAAAATATCATTTATTTCAAAAATGCTCAAAATTCAGGATTTCATTCCTGGTATGACATTTGAAAGAGGGGATCAACACGAGTTCAAAAAACTTTACTTTTCATCGATCGGACTTCATTTAGCCGAGTTACAGCTATTCAAAGTTGGGAGAGATTTGATCTTTGAGATTAGCAAATTTTCAGAAAATATCATTTATTTCAAAAATGCTCAAAATTCAGTATTTCATTCCTGGTATGACATTTGAAAGAGGGGATCAACACGAGTTCAAAAAACTTTACTTTTCATCGATCGGACTTCATTTAGCCGAGTTACAGCGATTCAAAGTTGGGAGAGATTTGATCTTTGAGATTAGCAAATTTTCGGAAAACATCATTTATTTCAAAAATGCTCAAAATTCAGGATTTCATTCCTGGTATGACATTTGAAAGAGGGGATCAACACGAGTTCAAAAAACTTTACTTTTCATCGATCGGACTTCATTTAGCCGAGTTACAGCGATTCAAAGTTGGGAGAGATTTGATCTTTGAGATTAGCAAATTTTCAGAAAATATCATTTATTTCAAAAATGCTCAAAATTCAGGATTTCATTCCTGGTATGACATTTGAAAGAGGGGATCAACACGAGTTCAAAAAACTTTACTTTTCATCGATCGGACTTCATTTAGCCGAGTTACAGCGATTCAAAGTTGGGAGAGATTTGATCTTTGAGATTAGCAAATTTTCAGAAAATATCATTTATTTCAAAAATGCTCAAAATTCAGGATTTCATTCCTGGTATGACATTTGAAAGAGGGGATCAACACGAGTTCAAAAAACTTTACTTTTCATCGATCGGACTTCATTTAGCCGAGTTACAGTGATTCAAAGTTGGAGAGAATTTGATCTTTGAGATTAGCAAATTTTCAGAAAATATCATTTTATTCAAAAATGCTCAAAATTCAGGATTTCATTCCTGGTATGACATTTGAAAGAGGGGATCAACACGAGTTCAAAAAACTTTACTTTTCATCGATCGGACTTCATTTAGCCGAGTTACAGCGATTCAAAGTTGGGAGAGATTTGATCTTTGAGATTAGCAAATTTTCGGAAAACATCATTTATTTCAAAAATGCTCAAAATTCAGTATTTCATTCCTGGTATGACATTTGAAAGAGGGGATCAACACGAGTTCAAAAAACTTTACTTTTTCATCGATCGGACTTCATTTAGCCGAGTTACAGCGATTCAAAGTTGGGAGAGATTTGATCTTTGAGATTAGCAAATTTTCAGAAAATATCATTTATTTCAAAAATGCTCAAAATTCAGGATTTCATTCCTGGTATGACATTTGAAAGAGGGGATCAACACGAGTTCAAAAAACTTTACTTTTCATCGATCGGACTTCATTTAGCCGAGTTACAGCGATTCAAAGTTGGGAGAGATTTGATCTTTGAGATTAGCAAATTTTCGGAAAACATCATTTTATTCAAAAATGCTCAAAATTCAGGATTTCATTCCTGGTATGACATTTGAAAGAGGGGATCAACACGAGTTCAAAAAACTTTACTTTTCATCGATCGGACTTCATTTAGCCGAGTTACAGCGATTCAAAGTTGGGAGAGATTTGATCTTTGAGATTAGCAAATTTTCGGAAAACATCATTTATTTCAAAAATGCTCAAAATTCAGGATTTCATTCCTGGTATGACATTTGAAAGAGGGGATCAACACGAGTTCAAAAAACTTTACTTTTTATCGATCGGACTTCATTTAGCCGAGTTACAGCAATTCAAAGTTGGGAGAGATTTGATCTTTGAGATTAGCAAATTTTCAGAAAATATCATTTATTTCAAAAATGCTCAAAATTCAGGATTTCATTCCTGGTATGACATTTGAAAGAGGGGATCAACACGAGTTCAAAAAACTTTACTTTTTATCGATCGGACTTCATTTAGCCGAGTTACAGCGATTCAAAGTTGGGAGAGATTTGATCTTTGAGATTAGCAAATTTTCAGAAAATATCATTTATTTCAAAAATGCTCAAAATTCAGGATTTCATTCCTGGTATGACATTTGAAAGAGGGGATCAACACGAGTTAAAACAAGTAAGAAAGCTCTAGTTGGGTCTGCCCGACTACGAGATCCCCTGAACCAAGTCCGAGCTGATGTTTTAAAAAACCTAACTTACATCTTTTATCTATACATATTACCTCTGCGCGCATATACACATGCACACATACACACAGGCACACAGACACGTGCACACATATACACATGCACACAGAAGCACGCTCGCCGATTACTGCGTAGTTGATTTGAATGTATGTGTGCACACGTACAGGCTGCTGCCGCGTGCTTTTACAATGTTTCTTTTAATAACTTCTGTATTTTATTTATTTTTATTTTATATAGTGAAAGTTAACAAATAAATTATTAACCTACATGAGGGGGAGCACTAGCTGCCAGGGCTATCAGCTCAATGGTAATGATTGTGTAGTCTAAGTATGGATATTTTGCTAGATTTTGTTGGTAAGACCAGCTTTAAAGATAAAGTTAACTATGGATTTTATATTATCTGGTGTCGGGGTTTTTAGTAATTCGGAAGGAGGACTTGGGAGATTGATGCGAAGTGAGTGCAGTTTCGAGTATGTGTCCAAGATGTGCAGGGTAGTTAAAGGAGTGGTGTTACAAAGGGGACAGCTGGGCACGGAGAGTTCCTTTAGGATGTGTTGATGAGTTAAGGCTGTATGTCCAATGCGTAAGCGCGTGAAAATCCTGTTACTGGATGTGTTGGAGCTAGAAGGATATTTCAGAGCTACTCCCTGTTCGTTGTATATTTTGTAGCTGTGGGTGGTATTAAGCCAATCGGAGATGTGTTTAGCCTTAATGTGGCAAGATATTAGGGGGCTAAATCTGCCTTTTCAAAAGTATATATTTTTTCTGTATCTTCCAGGCCTGCAGACTTTGCCATTGTGTCGGCTAGCTTGTTGCCCGTGATCCCAGCATGCCCTGGAATCCACATTAGTTGAATATGTTTATCATTAATTAGGATGTCCCTGGTTCGTGATGCGAGTGAGTTTGTGTTGTTTGTATTTTTTATTGAGTGGATTGATGAGAGGCTGTCAGTGCATATTATGTGTGGGTGGGAGCTGCTGGCGGCATATTGCGCTGCCTGAAGAATGGCGTACGCTTCTGCCGAAAAGATGGAGCTGTGTTCATAAAGTTTGCCCGATTCAATGACGGTTTTATCGGCCTTTACAATGGCAAACGACGTGTAGTCTTCAGTTTTTGACCCGTCCGTGAACAGAAGGGATTTGTTTTTGTGGCATTCCTTGTTTAAGACCGCGTTGAAAGTGGAACGGTACTGAGCAGGATTTGTTGTTTGTTTTGGCAGTGATTGTAAGTTGGTCACAAACGAGTTTTCGTTCAGCAGCCACGAAGGTGCCTTGTTGTGTTTTATGATGGTAGGTGGCCAATTGATATGAAGATCCTGTGCTATTTTTATTGCCTTCTGAATAGATGTGTTTTTTTTGTTTACGTTTAGTTTTGAGGGCAAGCTTGGTTGAGCGGTGGATTAATTTGTTGCTGGTGAAAAGGAGTTTGGGAAGCAATCCCAAAGTAGCTTTGTAAATTTTATCCTCCAGTAAAGGTAGGCCAGCTTCTGTCAGCACTATTTTGGTGGGAGAGGTGGGGAAGGCACCAATGCATCCCTGGGGGATGCCATTGGCTAATGGGAGGGATGAGGAGAGGGATCCTTGGATACGGACAATTATTTTTCTGTTTGTCAAAAAGGCTTTTACTATATGATATATTTTCGAACCCACTTTCATCCTGGCTAGCTGTTTTAAAACCATATGGCCATAAACCATAAGGCACCAATGCAGCGTTTAGCTGCCGCGTGGTAGGGAGGATTGATGATTTTAAGATTAGATTTTGCTGTCTGTCCATATATGGGCAGAGCGTAGTCTATTTTTGAGGCCAGTAGGGCCTTGGTTACATTAATCATGGTTTTCCTATGTGTGTAACATTTTTGCGTAGTTAGGTACTTAATTATGTTTAGTCTGGCAGCTAGGCTAGTTCTTAAGTATTTACAGTGGTCCTTAAAAGTATACTTGTTGTCTACAATTAATCCGAGAATTTTTAGGTTATTAGTGTATTCTATTGTGTTATTATTTACATTTAAATTTAAGGGGTTGCAGTTGCGTTTCCTGCAGATATGTAGAATTTTACACTTTTCAAAAGATAGACTAGCACCAGAGGAGAGAGACCAGTTGTTAATAGTTTGTAGATACGTTTTTGTTGGTGTAGATAAGAACAGCATCCGCAAAGAGGATGTGTTCCGTATGATTAAAGCGGTTAACTATTGAGGAAATTTCGTTAAAGGCAAGGGTGAAGAGTGTAACGGATAGCGGAGATCCTTGGGGGATGCCATTGGCTAATGGGAGGGATGAGGAGAGGGATCCTTGGATACGGACAATTATTTTTCTGTTTGTCAAAAAGGCTTTTACTATATGATATATTTTCGAACCCACTTTCATCCTGGCTAGCTGTTTTAAAACCATATGGATGCCTATGCGGTCAAAAGCTTTTACAAAGTCAAGACTAAGAGCCAGGACATGATTTCGGGTGGAGATAGCTTTGGTGCAGAAGTGGTCGAAGAGTAATAAAGGGTCGAGGGTGCTAAGGTTTTGCTTGAAACCAAACTGGTGTTCACTTAGATACCGTTTTCTATTGGCGAACCACATTATGCGTCTTGAAATAATTTTTTCAAATAGTTTTCCTAGGCAGGGAAGTAGCGATATAGGCCGGTAGTTTTGTAGTTCCGTGGGGTTTTTTGTTTGGTTTAGGGATGGGGAGGATGACAGCAAACTTCCAACATTGTGGGAGTATTCCTTGCTTTAGAGAATTGTTGAGAGCCTCAATTATCAGAAGACTAAGATTCTTTGGGAGATTTTTTATCATGTCATATGTAATTTTGTCGAGTCCTGGTGATTTACCCTTGGTTTTTGCCAGGGCAGAATTATATTCAATCTCTGATATATTCCCTTCAATGATTTGGGCAAGTTTGCTGTGTTTTGGTGCAATGTATTCTGTGTGCAGCCAAGTGTTTTTTTCAGCAATGAATTGGTCATGGAAGTTTGTATTGAGAGATTGATTCGACCAAAAATTGCAGAATTCATTAGCAAGCGTTAGATGATCGTAGATAGGACCATTTGAAGTATTTATAAAGTTTATTTTTGAGTTGGTGCCACTGCCACAAAGAAGTCTGATACCAGACCATACTTTAGTAATAGAGCTTTTTGGGCTTATGGTTTCTGTAAATTTTTGGAAACTGTTAATTTTACTCTCTTTGCACTTTAGGCAAAAGAGTGCTTGTGATTTTTTATAGTTAATTAGATTACATGTGTTTTGGGTATTCTTGTATTGGTACCAGGCCTTTTGTTTGATGTTCCTTAGGGAGTCTAATTGGGAGTTCCACCAAGCAGGGTATTTTTTTTCTAAAGGTGGCCTTGGATTGGGGAATGTTGTAGTGTGCCGCAGTTCTAATTATTTTATGGATATAGGCCATGTCCTTGTTTATATTTGAACTCAAGACAAAATTTTTTGTGTTTGTATTTAGAAAGGACTGGAAAGCAGCATAATCGGCCTTGTGAGTAAGAAATTTGCTCATAAAGTGTTGTTTTGAATGTTGACGGGTGCAGATTAGTGTTTTCAGCGGGAAGTGGTCGCTACCGTAAAGAGAGTTGAGTGTAAAGGAGGAAGAATACGGGAGCAGATTGGAGGAGCAGATAGAGAGGTCGACATGAGAAAATGAGCGGTGAGTAGAGAAATGGGTGGGGTTACCGTCGTTAAGGCAACTGAGGCTCTGATTAATGAGAGTATTTTCTATAATTTTGCCTCTTTGGTTTGTTTTGGGAGAGCCCCATAGAGGGCTCCAGGCATTAAAGTCTCCTATAATAAGATAAGGTGGAGCTATGTTGCAAATTACATCTGAGAGGTCACTTGGGGAAAATGTTGCTCCGGAGGGATGTATATGTTGATAATTGATAATTTATAGCCGATGTTTACTTCCATTGCTAAAGAAGAGATATTGGAAGAATTGGGTATTATTCTGTGGGGAATACCCTTTTTTATAAGCAGAGCGATACCCTGTTTGTTGGAATTGATGTGAGGCAGGTTGTGAAAATAATGGGAGTAGTTGTTGGAGATTGTTGAGGTCGATTTAAATTTTAAATGAGATTCTTGTAGAGCAATCAGGGTTATGCTGTTTAATAAGCACCTGCAAGTCTGTTAAGTTATTAAGTAGACCGTTTATATTCCATTGAATAACGGATAAAGTCATTGGAGAATAAAGTGGAAAAGATATAGAGTTAGAATATGTTTGAAATTTTGCAGGTGTGAGATAAAGTTGTAAAAAGCGGGCCAAACAAGACAAATGTCGAGCCCATCAGTTTTGCCTTGCTATTGCAAGGCGAAAGCGAGAACGACAACAAATCTCAAGTGAGGCCCGCCTTTACAATTCGTAATTTTGTAGTTTGTTATGTGGAATCTTCGGACTCGCTGATAATCATATCAGTCGAGGGAAGACAATTTTGTGAGTGAGTGAGAATCGTGGGAGGCGAACTTTCGTTGAGAGAGGAGTAAGATGAGAGAGAACTAATTTTTGTGTTTGGTTGATCGTTTGCGGTTTTGGTTTTTTTAGTTAGTTTTGAGTATTTGTCCGCTGATAACGAAGCGGAGCCGTTTGTTGTTGTATTAACTGTTAGATTAGTGATGTTTTGTTGTAGAGTATTTGATATTGGTTTTGTTTTGTTAGTTACGTTGGTTGTTACATTTTGTTTATTTTGTGATGTGTGGTTAGTTGTTGGATCCGCATTTTTGAGTGCGTTGGCATAGGATCGCTCAGCCGTCGCGCTGGAGGAATTGTTGAGTGAAATGTAGGTTAGCTTGGCCTCCTTGTAAGTGCATTTGGTCTGGGCAATAATTTTTAAGATTTCTTTTTCTTGCGTGAATTTCGGGCATCTGTTGCTGGATGAAGGATGTTCACTCCCGCAGTTTGCGCATTGAGTACGTGAGCAATCGCCCTCGTGGGAAGAAAGATTGCAGTTTTCGCATATGGGTTGTTTGGTGCAGCGCTTTATGGTGTGGCCAAATAGTTGGCAATTTTTGCATCGCATGTTAGGGTTAGGAGTATAGGGACGAACTTTAACTTTGAGCCATGAAATATCCATGGATTCCGGTAGATGGAACAGGTTGAAAGTAAAGAGGATGACGCCGGATGGTTTGGTTATGCCGTCAATTGTTTTGTTAAATTTATAGACCGCAGTGACTCCTTGGGAATTGAGCTCTTTTAAGATTTCGTCTTCGGACACATAGGATAGGCATGGAGCATAGACGGTGCCTTTAGTTGAATTCAGCGTTTCGTGTAGTTGACACTTGATTTTGCAAATGCCTAGAAGGTCACTTGCTGCCAGAAATTTGTTGGCAGTGTTAGAGTCTTTAGTGAGGATCAGCAGATTACCGTCTTTTAATTGGGTTATTTTAGAATAGTCCTTGCTGATGAGATCCACTGCACGATGTAAAGCAAAACATGAATAATCACTCAATGGTTTAGTTTCATCAGCAGAGCTAAGAACTATAAATCTAGGATTGGGTAGTTGGATCACTGGAAGACCAGGATATGACACCGTGGGCTTGTGGAAAGTTTTAAGTTTTTTGTGGTTGGATGAGTCGGCTAGCATAGCAAACCGATTATCCCCCAGTGTGCTATGCCCTGAGGGCATGGTTGTGCAGCGTATGTACACTCGCGGGCTTTTTTATTTTAATAACGGGGCCCGACAAGAAACGGTAAACGAAAGATATCGAGGTTTGTTTACTTTTGCTATTACAGCAAAGAACTGCTAATTTGCGCGATCACCTAGAAAGACGTCTGCTCTAAACAAGGTAGTCGATGACTGAACTTCTGTATTACTTAATGGTTTTGAATGCCATTTTCTGCACTGAATGCTAATAATTTATTAAAAATACGGTTTTCACTAAAAAATTTGAAAAAATGAATAAAAAAACAAGTAAGAACGTTGCAGTCGGGCGCCACCGACTGCGTCAGACTCTGTTCCTGTTAAAGGTGTGTAGGCTCAATAAATATGTAGACCGTCCGTCCGTCTTTCCGTATGTTTGAATGCGAGATTATTGAGATTCCTTTTTTGAGCATGTCTTTTACATCAATTTAGCTACAGTCATAAAATTTTACATATAGCTTTTTTAAAATAAAATACTATTTTGGTTTTTATATATTTTGGATACTGGCTCCACATTTCACAAAATCAATTTAATATAAGTTCAGTTGCAAATAAAGCCACATTTACATTTTATTTTTATTTTTTAGGTAAAACCGTATTTTTAATAAAATATAAGGATTTATGCAGAAAGCTTTATCAAAATCCATTAAGTAACATAGAAGTTATAAAAAAATAAAAAAAAAAAAAACATTTTATTAAATGATAACATCATGATAAAATATAAGGATTTATGCTGAAAATTTGATCAAAATCCATTGAATAACATAGAAGTTATAAAAAAAATAAGAAAAAAAAAACATTTTATTAAATGATAATATCACGCGGCAGCGATGGAAATCGAACCTGGGTCACGCGCTTCGCATGCCACCGACTCTACCCACAACACCACGGCGTCTCTTGCGCGACTATGTGCCAAACTGAGTTTGGAAGTGTTTTGATTTGGTTAAACAGACTTGCGTTGTGGTAGCGAACACATTACATTATGATTATTATTATTTTTTTTTTCGTAAATTTAAATTTCATGAACAGTAACCCACATGTCAAATTTGGATGCTCTACGTCTAAGACTGTAGGAGATACAGTTTTACCCTATTTGCCACGCCCCAAATGGGCGTAGCTATATATAACATATATTTTTGGGTAGAGGTAGGATACTAGTATATATATTCCAAGTCCCAACTCTTTGACGGAAATATTGGCGAAATTATCACGGTTTTAGTAAAAGATATAGTAATTCCCGATTTATAACTTTTGACTTATCTTAAGAGGAGGTCAACAGTATACCACATGGGAAATTTGGATGCTCTAGCTCCAAAACTGTAGGAGATACAGTTTTATGCCAATTGCCACGCCCTCAATGGGCGTAAATATCTATAATATATATTTTTGATTCCGAGTGATCTACTTGCACATGCATTCCAAATTTCAAGTCTCTAGCTCTTATAAAGCTTAAAATATTATAGTATTTATACAAATCGCTATATATATACTCCCGATTTGGTACGCCCCCAGGGGGCGTGGGTATATAACTTTTTGATCTTACTTAAGGGAATGTCAATGGTAACCCACATGCCAAATTTGGATGCTCTAGCTTCAAAACTGTAGAAGATATAGTTTTATCCGATTTGCCACGGGCGTAGATATATAATCTATATCTTAAAACGTCCGCGTGGTGTACACGAATATATATTCTAAATCCCATTTCTTAGACTGCAATATTGACTAAAATAACAGCGTTTTAGTCTTAATAGATATAGCATTTCCCGATTTACCACGCCCCCTGTGGGCGTATCGGAAAAATACTCAAACTTGATCTGACGAGTATATATTCCAAATTACAAGTCTCTAGCTTCTATAGTGTCCAAATGCTGCGCGTTCATACAGACAGCAAGACGGACATTGCACAAATCCAATAGACTCTTTTTCCCTTTGGGAACAGAGTCTAAAAAGTAGATAGTGATTTCAGTTGGGAAATCACTGACCACGATGGGGGTGATTTTTGCCAGTCCGGCCGGCTATGCCCCTACTCATAGCTAGGTACTGTCAGTGATTTCCCGAAGATGAGCTGAAAGCAAGAATTTTATTATAGGAAGAGAGAGTTCAGATGAGAAGACTTTATAAAATTGATTATAATTGTGACAAATCACATATAAAGAATTATGCAGAGAGTAATCTGTTGTGCACTGTGTTAAATGTCTCCCAGGAATCCAAATGGATCACAAAAATTTTTTTGGCCAACGTTTAATAAACCCTAAAACACCTTTGGTTTCATTTACAATAGTACAAATATGATTTTTTTTTTTTTTTTTTTTTAATTTTCATTTTATTGCTGCTATTTGTCTTAGACTCTAAAGCGCATTTATATCTAAACCTTAACTAAAATTGGGGCTGTGTGCCTGTATATACAACTTATTCTACAATTTACACTATTTACATATTTACAACTGGACTCTAATGCGGTCCAATGGGTGTAGCCTTTTTAGTCTTCTCCTGCAATTGTTTGTAGCCAACTTTGCCGCGAGCTGATTTGGGTGCATTACCAGCCTTTCCGCGTATCTGGAGACAAATATGATTGTTAAAACATAGTTTTGAGTCAACGAGTAAAAGAAGTATTGTTAATTAAATAGTTAAGAAATAGATGTTTTGAACGACTAAAGGTCATAACTATACATTTAGAGCAATTTAAATGTAAATGATTATCATCACACCACAATTGCATAGAATTAAAGTCCTGTTGCAGATGTAGGTGATGGGAAGAATCAGCATAAGACAGGAAAAGCTTCACATCATCAGCATACATAAGTATCTGAGAGTGAGATATTAAAGATGGAAGATCATTAATGAAAAGAGTAAAGAGTAATGGACCCAGATGACTACCTTGCGGTACACCCGATGAAACATAAACAAGTTTCGATTTGTGTGATCTAAAGTCTTTGAGTTCGATCTTTTAAATAAGACGAAATCCAGGATAAGAGTAAGGGAGGGAATCCAATAAGGTCTAACTTTCGAAGTAGGATTTCATGATGAACAGAGTCTAATGCTTTACTGAAGTCGGTGTAAATTACATCACTTTGCATTTTGTCAACAAAACCTTCATTTATCAAAGAGGTAAGCTCAAGTAAATTGGTTGCAGTTGACCGACTCTGTACAAATCCATGCTGAGTCGGAGATAATACGAATTTGCAAAAATGTTGCAATGTCGAGGTAATTATTTTTTAAATAATTTTGGTATAACAGATTTTGCTATACCCTAGTAATTGGAAATATCAGACCTGTCACCTTTCTTGTGGAGAGGAATAATATAAGATTCTTTCCAAATATTCGGAAAAATACTTGTTTCCAAAGACAGGTTAAAGAGCTTTAGCAATGGAAACGCAAGGGAACCACTGCACTCCTTAAGAATACCACTAGGGATGTTGTCCGGCCCAGGGGAGAAAGAGGATTTTAAACTGCCAATGGCAGATAAAAGGGAATCAAGGCTTACAGTAGGAGAAATAGGACAATTTAGTGAAGAAATATAATATGGGTATGACATATTATAGGGACTACAAGCCGAATAGGTGGATTGGAAGAAATTAGCAAAGAGATCAGATGCATCAGAATCATTGCTAGCTTCATCCAGGCCATGAAAAAATGAGTTTGGTAAACAAGAAGTTTTACGCTTCGAGTTTACAAACGAATAAAATTGTTTAGGGTCCCGAACAAATTGACTTTTGCATCGAAATAAATAATTCTCATAACATTGAGAATTAAGAAGGTGGAATTTTGACTTTGCTATAATATATTTAGACCAGTCAACATTCGCACCCGTTTTTTTAAATCTTTTGAAATATTTAGATTTAATATTTCTTAAATTATTGAGTCTTCGGGAAGACCAAGGGGGCTTATTTGTGGGGGGCAAAACAGCACAGGTTGGCACACAAACATCTAAAATAGAGTTTAGAGTGTTATAGAAAAAACTTGTTGCAAAATTCATGTCAACCGACTCATAAAAAATTGACCAATTAGTTGCATTAATTAACTCATTTAGTAATTTAAAATTACATTTATGAAAGCAACGACGAATTGATAATGGGTTTGAAAAAGAAGAAAAAGTATGTGGAATTACAAGGAACAAAGCTAACTCTAATGTAGGATGGTGGCTATCATCCGGAACAGACAATGGAGAAGATTTAGAAACATCAATAATTGAGTTATCATTAACGAATACAAGAATAAGAATTCGATTTAAATGATTTCATATAGAGTTCATTTGAATCAATGATAGGTCAATCATTTCATCAAAAAAATCATGTTGAATTGATGGAGTTAGATAATTTGATTCAGTAAATAAAGACCAAGTAGTATTCGGAATGTTGAAATCCCCTAACACCACTAAAAGGTCAGTATCTTGAACAAATTCGAAGACTTCTTTAATACAGTTTAGATGATCAATATAAACTTGTATATCAGAAGAAGGGGCAATATACGAGCAGGTCACATATAACGAGCCTGTTGGCAAAGTGACTTTGACACCAACAATCTCAGCATGACGGATCGACATAAAATTAAACTGTTCAGAGTGGAAAGAAGTGTTAACAGCAATAAGAACACCTCCACTATTCCTGGACAAACGATCCCGTCTATAAGCAGTAAAGTTAGTTGAAAAAATTTCACTGTTACAGATTGAAGGACTTAACCACGTTTCAGTAAAGGCTATAATGTCATTATGACAAGAAAAGCTCTTTAGAAACAGGTTCTTAATTTTACTCCTAAGGCCTCTAACATTTTGATAAATGATAGAGAAAGGATTAGGAGCAAGATTTAGTTTTTTGGTACTTTATTGGATGAAGTTGGTACCACTGTTTTGAGCGAAACGGGCGAAGGCCGATTCTTAGGCCAACCAATTTACTTGATCTTACAAAATGCAAACTGATGTAATTTACACCGACTTCAGTAAAGCATTAGACTCTGTTCATCATGAAATCCTACTTCAAAAGTTAGACCTTATTGGACTCAATCCCTCACTCTTATCCTGGATTTCGTCTTATTTAAAAGATCGAACTCAAAGACTTTTGCTCAGATCATCCAAATCGAAACTTGTTTATGTTTCATCGGGTGTACCGCAAGGTAGCCATCTGGTCCATTACTCTTTACTCTTTTCATTAATGATCTTCCATCTTTAATATCTCACTCTCAGATACTTATGTATGCTGATGATGTGAAGCTTTCCTGTCAACAACAGTACTAAATTCTATGCAATTGTGGTGTGATGATAACCATTTACATTACATTTGTGATGAATTTACATTTACATTTAAATTGCTCTAAATGTATGGTTATGACCTTGAGTCGTTCAAAACCCCAATTTGTTAACTTTTCAATTAACAATACTTCTTTAAAGCGTATTTTTTAAATCAAAGATCTTGGCGTACTCTTTGACTCAAAACTATGTTTTAACAATCATATTTGTACTATTGTAAATGAAGCCAAGTGTGTTCTAGGGTTCATTAAACATTGGTTGAAAAAGTTTAATGATCCTTATATAACCAAACATTTCGCTTTTTCGACGAATCCTTGAGTATTGGTCTTGTATATGGTCTCCTCAGCATAAGGTAAAACAGGATCGCATCGAGTTTTTAATCTTTGCCTTCTTACCGCAGTAGGCTTCTGCTCCTTGATCTTATATCAATACGTCCTACGGTTAATATAACTTCCCTTGGTGTTATATTCCTACATAAGTTGATTATTGGAGATATTGAGTCCATCTTTCTTTTAGGGCGTCTCAACTTCGTTGTTCCTGGGCGACCAACCAGGTATTTCCGTCCTTTACATTTACCACAGTGTACAACAGATGACTCTTTGCATAATTCTTTATATTTGCTTTGTCACAATTATAATCAATTTTATAAGGTCATCTCATCTGAACTCACTCTTCCTATAGTTTAGTCAACATATTATGAAATAGAGAATTAAATTAGATATTATTGTTATATTTTGTTCAGATAATATTTCTGTTATTTTCTCTGTTTCCTTAATTGATAGTATGAACTCAGGGATTATGTTTAGTTTTGTTAACATGATACTTTCTAGTATGTTGCTTGAATGATTATACAAAACATCTATGTTCTATCCAATTCTATTTATGTATTGTAGAACATGTATTACATTATGTTCGTCATAGATCTCACTTTTATAGTTCTTGATGAAATTATTTATTATAGTTTGTTCTTTATTAATATGTTTACCTTACAACTACTTTATTGTTAACCATAGTTTTGTCATTTATATTCTTTGTTAGATCATTCATGTTTTCTTGTATGAGCTTTAACTCCCTATCTATCTTGTTTGAATCTTCTACACATATTTCCAGTAATTGCTTTTATGATGCTGCCTAACCCACTTACAGCTAATCTCTTCTGTCTTTGTTTGGGTACTAATATATTTATTATAATGGTTTTGCAAAAAGTATGTAACAGGCAGAAGGAGGCGTGGCAGACCCCATAAAGTATATATTCTTGATCTGGGCGACGAGCTGAGTCCATTTGGCCCTGTCCGTCTGTCTGTCCGTCTGTCCGTATGTATGAACGCGTCAATCTCAGAACCTATAAGAGCTAGAGACTTGAAATTTTGCACGAAGGTCGATGTATACAGCGCGCATATCGAATTTGTTTTAGATATTCGATAGCTTTTCCTGTTTCAATGATATCCACGTTATCAATATTCAGTTTTTGGACCATATCTTTTACATATTTTTAGCTACAGTCGCCAAATTTTGTAAAAATCTTGTAAATAATATACAATTTATATTTTTATATTTTGGATACCAGCTCCACATTTTACAAATTAAATTTTTTCAAAAAAAAAATATTTACGACACAAATTTTTTTTTTTTTAATTTTTGAAGTGATACCGTATTTTTAGTAAAGTAAAACAATTCAATGCTGACAAAGTTATTAAAATCAGTGTAGTAACATAGAAGCTATTAAAGAAAACATTTTGCCAATCTGCAAAAGCACGCGGCACCGAGCGCCAATACGTGTACAGTGCACTCGATAAATTTTCACGTTTCAATGATTTCAATTTAAAACGTTATCGAGATTCAGTTTTTATATCCTGAACCCATTGAAAATGGGAAATCAGGGTATAATGGTTTTGTAAAAAGTATGTAACAGGCAGAAGGAGGCGTGGCAGACCCCATAAAGTATATATATTCTTGATCAGGGCGACGAGCTGAGTCGATTTGGCCTTGTCCGTCTGTCTGTCCGTCTGTCCGTCTGTCCGTCCGTCCGTCTGTCCGTCTGTCCGCCTGTCCGTATGTATGAACGCGTCGATCTCAGAACATATAAGAGCTAGAGACTTCAAATGTTTGCATGATGGTCTGTGTATACAGCGAAAATATCGAGTTTGTTTTAGATATTCGATAAATTTTTCCGTTTCAATGATATCGATTTAAAACGTTATCAAGATTCAGTTTTTTGACCATATCTTTTACATATTTTTAGCTAAAGCTACCAAATTTTGTTTTTAGCTTTTTGTAAATAAATACATTTTCTATATTTTCATATTTTGGATACCGCCTCCACATTTTACAAAAAAAATTTATTAAAAAAAAGAAATTATCAAAGCCACAATTTAATTTTTTCAAATTTTTTAGTGAAAACCGTATTTTCAATAAAATAAAAAAATAGCATTCAATGCAGAAAATTGCATTCAAATCCGTTAAGTAATACAGAAGTTATTAAAGGAAACATTGTAAAAGCACGCGGCAGCAGCCTGCACGTGCGAACACATACATTAAAATCAACTACGCAGTAATCGGCGCGCGTGCTTCTGTGTGCATGGTATGTATATGTGTGCATGTGTATATGTGTGCATGTGTATATGTGTGCATGTGTATATGTGTGCATGAGTATATGTGTGCATATGAATATATGTGGGCATGTGTATATGTGTGCATGTGTATATGCGCGCAGACGGTAATATGTATAGATAAAAGATGTAAGCTAGGTTGTTTAAAACATCAGCTCGGACTTGGTTCAGGGGATCTCGTAGTCGGGAGGACCCGACTAGAGCTTTCTTACTTGTTTGAACATATCTTTTACATCTTTTTAGCTACAGTTACCAAATTCCATTCATTCCATTCCATTAAGCTTTTCGTAAATAAAATACATTTTCTATTTTTTATATTTTTGGGAATTATCAAAGCCACAATTAAATTTTCTTAATTTTTTAGGCAAAACCGTATTTTCAATAAAATAAAAGCATTCAATGCTTAAAATTTGATCAAAATCTGTTTAGTAATACAGACGTTTTTAAGGAAAACATTTTGTCAATTGGCAAAAGCACGCGGCAGCAGCATAGCACTATACGTCTCTATACGTGTGCAAACATACATTCAAATCAACTACGCAGTAATCGGTGAGCGTACTTGTGTATGCATTTGGATATGTGTGCGCAGAGGGTGTTATGTATAGATAAAAGATGTAAGCTAGATTGTTTAAAACATCAGCTCGGACTTGGTTCAGGGGATCTCGTAGTCGGGCAGACAGTTGCCCTAGCTTGGCCTCTAGTACAAGCTTCTCTGTAGCTTCTCCTGAAAACTTAACTGTCATTAATTTTTTTAAAGCTTTTTCCAATTTATCAACATTATCAATATATTCTTGTATGCGAACAACGTGTGCTAATATCTTATACTTATGTATGATTTTAGTAGGTCCTAATTCTAGTTTAAGTAACGGGGATCTTTGATGTAATTAATGTAAATTAACATATTGTTCGGTAGTACATTTATATATGTAAAGCATTTTTTATATTTGTGTTTTTTTGTTGAGTGTTTTATTTTAGACTTGTGTTTTTTTTATTCTTTGCAAAAATGAACGTAGGTCCATTTTCTTCAAGAACTTTGTGTAGTTAAAAACGGGGTGTAAGTTTGTTTTTTCTATTTTTTTTCGAAAAATACTTTTGCCAGTTTTTATTTGGGTGGGTCCATTCTATCAGTGTTTAAATTAGCTGTACGTCTTTCTTCCTTTAGTTTCTGAACTACCTATGGGTATTACTTACTCTGGAATTCATTAAGTTCTTGCGTGTTCGTGTTCGTTAGTAAAGCTGTCCTTTGGAACAAGTGTGTTCTACCTGAGAACAATTCGAATGGTGTAAAATTTGTTGCTTAATGAATAGCGTTGTTGTCAGTAGTAAGTGCTTTTTTGTTTAAATCTAATATGCTGATTAAATTTAAGGAGTGTGTGTTTTTGTAATAGTTCAAATTATTTTGGGTTCGATTAAGTTAATATGGTGTTGTCGTGGTATCAACTTAAGATCAATAAAAGATGATGTGGATCCTATGACTATGAGAAATTTTAATTGTTTCCAAATGAGGAATCTATTAGTATGTATGGTAACATAGTTCCATGTCGGTCTTTATTAATGTACCCTGGTTGGTTGGTGAGGCTGCTGATCGAAAATTTTCCTCATCGCTTATGTTATGCATCTCTCCCTGATTATTAGTTTGGTTAGGATTGCCCCTTGAATTTGATGAATTGTATGACTGTTTGGAATAATTTGTAGTCCTAGTCTGTCCACTGTAGTTGCCTAATGCTCCACCTTGTTGTCTGTTACTGTTACTGTTTTGGTATTGTCCCTTGTTATTATTGTTTGCATTTCTTTCATACGAGCGACTTCTTTCTCTGTTTTGTTCGTTTCGATACCCTTTTTTTGCTCAGAGGGCTTCTTATCATTACCAGGTCTATTTGTTTGTCCGTATGTTTCGTTCAATAGCCTAGCTTGCCTTTGGTTATTATAAATTCGGTTTTTGAAAATTGCCATTTCATATGCTGTTATAATATTTGTGTGGTCTATCATGTAATCCCTTTAAAAATGTCTCGAGACACTGTTTCTTGAACAGTTCTCTTTTAGTCTCTATTATAATCTGGTTAGTTTCATTTTCTTGTATAACATTTAATAGAGCTATTTGTATAGAAGTATTTCTTTTATAAAGAATCTCTACTGGTAAATTTTGGAGGATTAAAATGCCAAATTAGTGATCTGGTTAAATTCTGTCCTTTTGCTTTACCCGTAATCTTTGCGAATCGCTCTTAGTACTATTAACCTTGTTAACGATTGGTCTGCACATTTCATATATTGGAATGGTTGCAATAAGGTTAAAAATCTGGAAACCTCCGATAGCGTCTTGGGCTACAAGGTTGGGACCTTGTGCCGGGGGTGTTTCCTAGTCTAGTGGCATGATGTTAACTTGTGTCTCTTCTTCTCTAATGTCTGGTACACTGATGCACTGTCTTGCACCTCTTGCCGAAACTAGTCTTTTGATCCTACCTAATGATAACATGAATGATTTATCTTACTTTTATAGTTAATTTTATATACTTGTGTAAGTGTAATATAGTAATTATAATAATATAGTCGTTGGAGAATTATTGCTGATATTGAATCCTTGTGTACAGAGAATGAAGCGTGAATTAGTATCTGTAAAATTCATAATATAATTTTCTTGTTTGTTCATAAATATAACTGTTTGAATATACAGCATTTTCTTTGTTTTTTTTTTATAATTGTTCATTTGTTTTTAATGTATACATATGTAAGTAAATTTCATGCGTAACTCATTGTTACGCATGATCTTTATTTAGGTTCATGTGTGACCCAACGTCACACTTGATGTCTCCACCTCAATCTAGTCACCAAGTTAAAGACCATCCGGTGTGTTGATCTGCAGCATGTGGACCCCGTCCCCCAAGTAATAAGACTGAAAATAGATTGAATAGTTTCTCCAATATTGAAGTTTGAGTTCTCTTCCAACGCGTGCTCGGATTGTCGGCTCTGAACGTCTGCATTGCAGGCATTTCAATTCGACGCTGTAGTTGCGCCGAATAAGCGCAGCATTGAGGGGTATTAACTTGTACATTTAAAAAAAAAATTTTCTTTATTTATTTGGGAAGTGTTTTATAATTGTGCTGAAGCTAGGTCCCTTGCTTGATGCAGTGATCCAGCCTAAAGGCGGACATACATCAATTATAAACTGTATATAGCATTTTGTATCACAATATCATTTCTAGCACGGTTCGTAAATAGAAAGCAACATACATGTACATACATATATATTTTATTTTTTTCGTTTTTTATCGCTTTTCGCTCTGTCCAATACAGTGGCTTCAATCATTATGTGTATAAATTTGTATCACTATATGATTTTTAGCGCGATCCTTAGATAGCAATGCAATAAATGTATGTACATATACATATGTAAATATTTTATTTATTTGGTTTTTTCTTTTATTTATATATTTGTATTCCATATTTTTAATTTCAATCTAATTTTGTATGTTTATGTGTGTTTGCATTTTTTTTTAATTATAACTTTAATTTTATACCCTGAACCCATTGCAAATGGGAATTCAGGTTATAATGGTTTTGTGACAATGTATGTAACTGGCAGAAGGAGGCGTGACTGACCCCATAAAGTATATATATTCTTGATCAGGACGACGAGCTGAGGCGATCTAGCCATGTCCGTCTGTCAGTCCGCATGAACGCAGTGATCTCGAAAACCACAAAGCTAGTGATTTGAAATTTTAGATATATATTTGTGAATACCATTTGTGAAATACCATACGCAGCAAAAGTTTTTTTTTCGATCACTTATCATATTGCCTTATTATCGATAACAATCGATATTTACTTCGTTTTTAAGCCATAACTTAAAGCCCATATAAAATAGAGATACCAAATTAACTATGTACGTTTCTGTGAAGAAATAGTACAGATAGTAAACATTTCAGATTTTGGATACCTCCCCCCAATGACCCCAAAAGTCAACAAAACATATTTAAAATACTAGGGAGTTAAGATCTTGCATATATACACATTTGAATGTCCTAAAAATTTCATTCAGAAAGTCCATCGAAGTTATTTAACAATCAATTTCTCATAATGCTGCCCAGAATGCAGCCCAAGCGTAGCCTCTAAATCAACTACGCAGATATCGGTGAGCGTGCTTTTCTGTAGATGTGTATATGCGTGCGTGTGTACGTGCGCTCATGTAAGGTTCAGGGGATCTCCTAGTCGGGCAGACCCGACTAGATCGGTCTTACTTGTTTTCTATGTTTTGTATGTTTGTATTTAATTTTTTATTTTCAATAAAATGTATGCTTATGTGTGTTTGTATTTTTTTATACCCTGAACCCATTGAAAATGGGAAATCAGGGTATAATGGTTTTGCAAAAAGTATGTAACAGGCAGAAGGAGGCGTGGCAGACCCCATAAAGTATATATATTCTTGATCAGGGCGACGAGCTGAGTCGATTAGGCCTTGTCCGTCTGTCTGTCCGTCTGTCCGTATGTATGAACGCGTCGATCTCAGAACCTATAAGAGCTAGAGACTTCAAATTTTGCATGATGGTCTGTGTATACAGCGAAAATATCGAGTTTGTTTTAGATATTCGATAAATTTTTCCGTTTCAATGTTATCGATTTAAAACGTTATCAAGATTCAGTTTTTTGACCATATCTTTTACATATTTTTAGCTACAGCTACCAAAAAAAATTTATTAAAACAAGTAAGAAAGCTCTAGTCGAGTCACAGCCCGACTACGAGATCCCCTGAACCAAGTCCGAGCTGATGTTTTAAACAACCTAGCTTACATCTTTTATCTATATATATTACCCTCTGCGCGCATATATGCATGCACACATACACACATGCACACATACACACATGCACACATATACACATGCACACATTTGTATACACATGCACACATATACATACCATGCACACAGAAACGCGCGCAGATTACTGCGTAGTTGATTTGAATGTATGTGTGCACACGTACAGGCTGCTGCCGCGTGCTTTTACAATGTTTCCTTTAATAACTTCTGTATTACTTAACGGATTTAAATGCAATTTTCTGCATTGAGTGCTATTAATTTATTGAAAATACGGTTTTCACTTAAAAATTTAAAAAAATTAAATTGTGGATTTGATAATTTTTTTTTTAAATAATTTTTTTTTGGGAAATGTGGAGCTGGTATCCAAAATATGAAAAAATAGAAAATGTATTTTAATTACAAAAAGCTAAAAACAAAATTTGGTAGCAGTAGCTAAAAATATGTAAAAGATATGGTCAAAAAACTGAATCTTGATAACGTTTTAAATCGATATCATTGAAACGGAAAAATTTATCGAATATCTAAAACAAACTCGATATGCGCGCTGTATACACAGACCATCATGCAAAATTTGAACTCTCTAGCTCTTATATGTTCTGAGATCGACGCGTTCATACATACGGACAGACGGACGGACGGACGGACGGACGGACGGACGGACGGACGGACGGACGGACAGACAGACGGACAGGGCTAAATCGACTCAGCTCGTCACCCTGATCAAGAATATATATACTTTGTGGGGTCTGCCACGCCTCCTTCTGCCTGTTACATACTTTTTGCAAAACCATTATACCCTGATTTCCCATTTTCAATGGGTTCAGGGTATAAAAAAGAAATTATCAAAGCCACAATTTAATTTTTTCAAAATTTTTAGTGAAAACCGTATTTTCAATAAATTAATAGCATTCAATGCAGAAAATTGCATTCAAATCCGTTAAGTAATATAGAAGTTATTAAAGGAAACATTGTAAAAGCACTCGGCAGCCGCCTATACGCAAACATACATTCAAATCAACTACGCAGTAATCGGCGCGCTTGCTTCTGTGTGCATGGCATGTATATGTGTGCATGAGTATATGTGTGCATGTGTATATGTGTGCATGAGTATATGTGTACATGTGTATATGCGCGCAGAGGTAATATGAATAGATAAAAGATGTAAGCTAGGTTTTTTAAAACATCAGCTCGGACTGAGTTCGGGGGATGTCGTAGTCGGGCAGACCCGACTAAAGCTTTCTTACTTGTTTTAAACTTTTTTTGTATATTAATTTTGGTCAGGAGTTTACAACGCAGAGAAGGAAGCATCTCCGACCATATAAAGTATATATATTCTTGATCAGCAAGACGAGCTGAATTGATATTGCCATGTCCGTCTGTCTTGATCAACGCAATCTCCTCCGAGACTATAAGAGCTACAGAGCTGAAATTTTGCACATAGGCTGGAATGTGCTGCAGGCATTGTATATCTCGGAATCATCCGGATCGGATGACTATATCCTATAGCTCCCATAGGACAGATCGGTTTTAAGAAATGTTTTAGTCGGATAACTTCGATGTTATTAAAGTCAGAGACTTGAAATTTGGAATATATACTCCTGAGTTGCACCCAAATACAAAAAGATATAGATTATATAGCTACGCCCTTTGGGGTCGTGTCAAATTGGATAAAACTATATCTTCTACAGTTTTGAAGCTAGAGCATCCAAATTTGGGAAGTAATATACTTTTGGCCTCCCCTTCAGATTTATCAAAAAGTTATATATCCACGCCTACTTGGGGCGTGGCAAATCGTTAAAGTCTATATAGTGCTTAACATAAATCCTAAAATATTTTCGACGCTGTTAAAGCCACCCCTAGAAAAAACATAAAGAATATATATCTACGCCCATTAGGGGAGTGGCAAATCGGAAAAACTAAAACTTCTACAATTTTACACCTAGAGTTCCTAAAATTGACACAGACGTTAGGCTTGACCGTTTCGACAAAATTATGAAAAATTATATATATCCGCCTCTTGCGGGGGTGGCAAATCGGAGAAAACTATATCTTCCAAAGTCTTATAGGTACAGCTTTAAAATTTGATATATACGTTACTGTTGCTCAGCTTAATAGATTGCCCAAAAATTATATATATATAATTGATGGGGGCGTAGCAAATCAGAAAAAACTGTATCTATATCCTTTATGTGGAGATTTGTGTTTTCTGATTAAGAATAAATATACGTGTGGTCTGTTTGAATCCGTTTTATTCTGCCAAGTGGCATTCGAAACTAGCCTAATACAAAAATAAATATATATAAGTAAAATGTCAAGTGACGGTTGCCAAGCCCTTTGTTGCTGATCTTGCAGTTCTCCCGTTACTGCTTATGTTTACGTTACTCCATCCTGTTCAAGTGCTGACGCTGCTCAATGGATACAATGTGGTACAATGTACTCTGCGTCTGCGTGGGTTTATATATTGTTGGTCGGTACATACATATAAAGTAGAATCCAGTTATAACGACTCTGCTTATGGCGTTCTTCCAGTCATTGTGAAGAAAATTCGATGACTTGGCCTCCATACAAACTTATATGAAAAGGTCTCCGCTTAGTACGTTTTCACTTCTAGCAACAAACCGCTTATACCAATGACATTTTTATACCCTTGCAAAAAGGGTATATTAATTTTGGTCAGGAGTTTGCAACGCAGAGAAGGAAGCATCTCCGACCATATAAAGTATATATATTCTTGATCAGGAAGACGAGCTGAGTTGATATAGCCATGTCCGTCTGTCTGTCTGTCTGTCTGTCTGTCTGTCTGTCTGTCTGTCTGTCTGGATCAACGCAATCTCCTCCGAGACTATAAGAGCTACAGAGCTGAAATTTTGCACATAGGCTGGAATGTGCTGCAGGCATTGTATATCTCGGAATCATCCGGATCGGATGACTATATCCTATAGCTCCCATAGGACAGATCGGTTTTAAGAAATGTTTTAGTCGGATAACTTCGACGTTATTAAAGTCAGAGACTTGAACTTTGGAATATATACTCCTGAGTTGCACCCAAATACAAAAAGATATAGAATATATATCTACGCCTTTTGGGGGCGTGGCAAATCGGAAAAAACTATATCTTCTACAGTTTTGAAGCTAGAGCATCCAAATTTAGAAAGTAATATACGTTTGTCCTCTCCTTTAGATTGATCAAAAAATTATATATCCACGCCTACTTGGGGCGTGGCAAATCGGGAAAGTCTATATAGTGCTCAACATAAATCCTTCAATATCTTAAAGCCAGAGACTTGAAACTTAAAACATATATTTGTATCAACCACTCCTAAAAAAAACATAAAGAATATATATCTACGCCCATTAGGGGCGTGGCAAATCGGATAAAACTATATCTTCTACAATTTTACACCTAGAGCTCCAAAAATTGACACAGACGTTAGACTTGACTGTTTCGACAAAATTATGAAAAATTATATATATCCGCCTCTTGGGGGCGTGGCAAATCGGAGAAAACTATATCTTCCAAAGTCTTATAGGTAGAGCTTCAAAATTTGATATATAGGTTACTGTTGCCATGCTTAATAGATTGCCGAAAAATTATATATATCCAATTGTTGGGGGCGTGGCAAATAAGAAAAAACTGTATCTATATCCTTTACAATTGCAAGGGTATTACCAAACTTCGGCATGGCCGAAGTTAGCCCATCCCTCTAGTTTAGAATTCAACCGGCTATTGCGACGTGCCGAAAAAAAATACGAAAAATTGACAAAAAATTTAAATCAAAAGACGCTGTTAGAAATGTATGTATTTATCAGTGATCGGCAGGCTTGCTTGTAGGCGTAGCACCGGCACGAAGGTTCTTACGCTCTCACTACTCTCTCATATTTTAAGTCACCTTAGCAATACTGCTGAGAGAGAGATCATTTTTACATTCTTATGAATTTTTTGTTTTTGTTACAAAATTAAATTGTTTTATTTTAAAACCTTAAAAATAAACAAGACATCAAATTTGTTTTGCTCCTTTCGGTGAGAGCACCATCCGGGTATAACGAGTATCGCTATAACCGGATTCTACTATATATATATATATATATATATATATGTCGGAGATAGAATTGGAAACTTCTAATATTATGAAGTATGCGCCTCGTTTTTGAGGCGAATTGAACAGTGTTGAGTAATGCATAACCTGAGTGAAGTTATAAAGCACTAAAAGAGGGGGACGACAGTATGGGCTGTCGTCGAGTGTGGCTCAGTGTGAAGTCAAGTGAGAGAGACAACAATGAGGATAAATGTGGTTGTTGTAGGTAAGCGTCAAGGAAATAGCACAGTTTGATGCAAGACGTCGACTATGAAACGCGCTGAGACTCGCTGCACATTTAGTAAAGTGACAAAATGGCGAACGCTAACGTCGACCCTTCACTAGTTGAAAGTATTATTAACTCTCCGATATATATATATGTACATATATGTGTGTGTATATATGCACATATTGTATATGTACATAGTTCATGTGTATTGTAATACAATGTACACTGAACTTAAGTGGATCTGTGTGTTGTTGATCTGTACATATGTCTATATGTATATGTTTGTAATCGTATATCTATGTACATGAGTTGTTATGTATGCACGTACATATGTATTTGTATATGTATGTGCAAATGTGTTTTATATATTGGATCTTGGTGATTTAGTGGGTGGCGTGACTGCACACATATACATGCACACACACGCACTCGCGCCGCTTTTTGCGTAGATCATTTAGCGGCTGCGCTTTTGCTGCATTCTGACCACTGTTAAAAGACGCTAGGTTACGCAAAGACAAGTTCCGTTATTTCTAATGTTAACTAACAGATCTCTTGTGACGTCGCAAGTTCAGTTTGTGCTCTGTTAAACTATATGCAGTTTGGCGTGCACTTGATAAAATCTCTCACAAGTTCTCGTAAATATTGAAAATTAAGTATATTGTGACTTAATCTAATAGTAAGTGTGGTGCGAATGGTCAATCCATTATTCAAACTTCATTTAAGCTCACAACTAAATAAATAATTGTTGGAACTCCATTGCATGTGGTCAGCAGCGATCATAAACCCAAAATGGATATTGTATGTGAATGAATGCTTTATAAACAAAGTTCAATGCGATCTAGGTACGCGTAATATTAATTCAAGCTAATATATCCCAACACTTAATTATAATTTCCCTAAGAGTCACATCAAAAAACCTGGTGCCTAACCCTGCTGCAGTGCCAAAAGCAGTCTCGAAAGTTACTAAAAACATATGAATCAGCTTAAAAACCGAAGTCAGAGTATAATGGTTGGCATATTGCTATGCAAATGCGTGTGTGAGGTCCCGCGATCGACAAATCTAAAATTTTCTGATTTTACAATTCTAACAGGTCGCAGAGCACACAATGATAAAAATGCTGTATATGTATACGGACGAATGAGAGTGTGTGCTGGGACGTCCCAAAAATTATTTCTTACGCGCGTCACATATTTGATGCCCTTACAAAAAATAATCATAAAAACATGAGAATTTTGTATGAGCATGGCAAAGTGTTTGACTCGTCTGCTTTCAAATTTGCTTGGAAGGGTAGCGATGGGACCTCTCGATGTTAAAATTTGGCAAATTTTTCTGCACTTCTGCTTGTGCGTACATATATGCATACATATACAACTCGACAGAGCGCTGAGAGTGAGCAATAACAATGCATATTGACTATATTATGTGCAGCTCGCACTTATGCAATTCGAGAGAGCTCTGAGAGTGAGCACCAACAATGTATTGTGTGCAGGTCGCACTTACGCATATCTCGCTTCATCTCGCTCGATCTGTCTGCTTTTAAATACTTAGTGAAGATTTTGAGAGAGTAAGGGACCCGCGCAAATAAGAAGTTGAGTGGGACCTGTCGCACAAAAAAAGCGTGGCGAAAAAGTTTGTACTAGATGTCCCATCTATGTGTTGTATGGTTAGTGTCAGAATGCAGCACTATGATAAATTGATCGTTAAATAACTTCGGTTCTAAGTGTACTTTCTTTTTAAGAACATAATATTGACATCTAAATGTCAATATATGCGAAATCCCAACTCCCTAGTATTTGATGTTCAACTTTTCACTTTTGGGGCTAATGGGGGAGGCATCCAAAATCTGAAAGGTTTATTAGAAACCTAAATAGTCAATTTGATGTCTCTATCTATTATGGTCTTTAAGTTATAGCTTAAAAACAAAGTCAAAATATCGATTGTTATCGATAATATGGAAATATGATGAGTTATCGAAAGAACAAAAATAAACTTGTACTGCGTATGGCATAGAAGAATATATATTGCAAATTTCAAATCTCTAGCTTTTATGGTTTACGAGATCTCTGCGTTCATACGGACGGACAGACGGACATGGCTAGATCGACTCAGCTCGTCGTCCTGACCAAGAATATATATACTTTATGGGTTACATACATTGTCACAAAACCATTATACCTTGAAATCCCATTTTCAATGGGTTTATAGAAGTTGAGACCATCAGTTGAAGTAGAACAAAAGTTGTAAAAGGTCCCAAATGCAAGAAGTACGTACATGATCTGTGCTATGTGGAGAAATAAAATAATAATAACTATTATATATAAAAGAAACATAAGCATATATGTATTAACCAAAAATATGTTATTCTGTTTTACAAATTTTGAATGCTTTCAGAGCGTAAGAACGCTATTATCGCATAAGAGAGTGCACAACATATGTATATAAATTAGAGATGGGATCGGGAAAGAAATTCGTTCCCGTCCCATCCCGTCCCGAAATAATTTTTGATTTTCCCGCCCGATTGTCCCGACAAATTTTTCATTTTTCCCACGGGTCCCGACATTACCCGACATTATTTTTCTACATTTAGAACTCATATGATAGATAAAATTTTAAACTTAAAAATAATCTCAAAATTTTCTTCTCTAAGATGTGTTCTCCTTTCTTCCAAAATTCTACACCCTCTCACTCGTTGTCGAAGATGTTGGAACATCAAGTACTTGCCTAGCAAGCATTTGTAACAATGATAATTCATTGCATTGTTCTCAAAATAATAATATATCTGAACTTCTCTTAAATTTAACAGGATTTCTATTAGAATTATTTTCGTCGTCAATATCATTCTTCAGTTCTTTGATAAATACAAGCAATTTTATCTATTAATAATTTTCTTATCGAGACCCGCGGGAATTTCGGGATCAAGCACTTATCCCGACTGTCCCGGACTTTTTAGAATCTTTCCCATCCCTCCCGATCCCGAAAATTTTTTCAAGACCCGCGTGATTCCCGAAAATCCCGATCCCGACTCCCATCTTTAATATAAATAAATACAAAATTTGCAATGTATAATTAATAAATGCAGTTTTTATTTAATAATTTTTAATAAATGTCAAGTTTCAACCGTTTATCTTAATGAAGAGAACACATTGGTGTGAGTATATATGTTTCTTAATTTTTTTATTGTGAACTTATCGTTTTTTTTACTATTTCGGAGTATTCATTTATGAGCGTTGCTATCTGAAAAGCCTGAAACAAAAAACATAAAATTATTTAATACAAGTTACAGCACCGTAAGTTGTTGGGTCATATTAATTATAGAGTCGATACACTATATATAGTTTAGTATTTATTTATATGTATATATACAGTCGAATCCTGATAATTCGAAATGTCAATTAGATCAATATTTTTAAATTACAATTATAGCTGTATATAAATATATATGTATGTGTTTCAGTTCTTGTATTAAAGATAATTTAATAAATATATATCTATATATATTTGAGCTCTATTTCTATTTGCATATTAGCACTATCAAACTAGTAGAAGTGTAGAATTTAGTATTATTTTAAAATGTTAAAAAAGTTTTCCAGTTTGCGTTATTTACACGCATGCACAGATGGACAGACAGAAAGCGAGTTGAACAGACGACCATGGTTCGCTCGAATTTATTTTCCGTTATGATTAACTAATTAGCTCTTAAATTTCTAATGATTTTTATCAATTACCTGAGAAGTACTCAAAATAACTTTAGATTGTTTTTTTTCCGTTCCAGTAAATATCATCAGTGAGTTCATATTGGGCGAGAATGATATCAAAGATTCATACTCATGTGAACATAAAATATTTCGTGATCGGTGCTCAAGTAAATGAATACCATTTTGGTCAACTGCCAACCACAGCATCCTAGGCCAATTGGAAGTAAATGATTGCTGAAATGTAATAAATCATAGTTGTAGAATTTAATTTATCAATAAATTAATTTAGTCAAAAGTTTTATTTATTATATAAAAGGAAAAAACACAAAATAAAAGTAAAAAATTGAAAAGTTAATACGCACTAGTTGGGACTGCCCTATATTACGAACAAACAATCTAGCTCAAATCTTTTCACACATAGACAAAAACAACGCACACGCACGACACATGTATTTAACGATATAATGAATATAAGTGTAAAATTCAAATAATTTTCTTAAAGAAATAAAAAAGAATTCCGCCTCATAACTTGAACTCGCATACTGAATTAATATGTTCGCATGTAAAATATACAAAAATATTTCTGATGACTTCTAAGCAGGATTAAAACATGAGTCTTCATGCATAGATTTTTAAGCAACCGTCTCTACCACGACAGCACTCTATTTCATTTGAAAAAGAACACACGTATTTAAAGGACTGTGTGCACGTGTATAGAGCAAATCCTTCCGCTTGGCGCTGATTGCCTCGTACTTTTGCCTACTGAAGAAAGGTCTTGTTTTATATCATCTGTATTACTTAACATTCATTGCTCAGCTCTCACCCAGTTAGCACCGATATACAAATTCAGATTTTGTAAAAATAAATTCAGAAAACAGTCAAGAGGGAAACGTCAAAGGAAATACTGCAGCGAAACGCAAAATCCTGATTTCTTTTACCACTACAGTGGTACACTATTATTACAGGGCCCTTATCGACACTGTGCAGTGTTTTTATACCCTGAACCCATTGAAAATGGGAATTCAGGGTATAATGGTTTTGTGACAATGTATGTAACAGGCAGAAGGAAGCGTGGCAGACCCCATAAAGTATATATATTCTTGATCAGGATGACGATCTGAGTCGATCTAGCCATGTCCGTCTGTCCGTCCGTCCGTCTGTCCGTCTGTCCGTCCGTATGAGCGCAGTGATCTCGTAAACCACAAACTTACTAACTAACTTTTAGACCATAATACCTAGAGACACCAAATTGACTATGTAGGTTGCTGTGATGTTAAATTTTGGATACCTCCCCCATTAGCCCCACAAGTGGAAAAAACGTATTTCAAATACTAGGGAGTTGGGATTTCGTATATATACACCTCTAGATGTCAATATTATGTCCTAAAAATTTCATTAAGAAAGTAGATCTAGAGCCGAAGTTATTTAACAATGAATTTCTCATAATGCTGCCCAGAATGCAGCCCAAGCGCAGCCGCTAAATCATCTACGCTTGTGTATGTATATATGTGTGTGTGTGTGTGCGCGTAGAGGGTAATATGTACCGGTAAAAGATGTAAGGTAGATTGTTTAAAACACCGCCTCGGACTTGGTTCAGGGCATCTCGTAGTCGGGCAGACCCGACTAGAGCATTCTTACTTGTTACAATATAGCTACTAACTTATTGTGAAAGTCATCCTGCAATCAAGGGCTCCGGCCACTTGCTGGTGCCCACGATATAATCATAAGCAAAGACGTCAGTAAACTCATAAAAAATAACTGTTTCTGGAAATGTTCTAATTACTGAATCCGAAAAATGTAAGGTAACAGTTCAACAGGAAGTAAATGCTCTAACTGCGGAAACGCAGGCAAAAATGAACAGCTCCCGTCCAATAGATCTGGCGTTTATTCAAGGATCCAAGCTTTTAAGTATAAAGCGCAAACCTCGCCACAATCTATCAGAAAGAAACCATCTATCCAACGTCAACAGAGCACCAGCAAAGCGGCACTTACACAAAATTGAGTCTCGCTATTGATGATGATGACATAGTCTGTGATATGGCAGAGGTCCCAAACACGCCTGAAACGGCTGCTGAAAAAACAAAGCCCCGTACGCCCCTATTTGGGTACCAAACATCATATCGGTGGTTAAGCTGCAGGAAGTCATCGACAAGGTCATTGAACCAAAATCCTACACCATAAAACCTAGGAGAGACAATGTCGGAGTAAAGAGTTAACTAACAATAGTGATGACTATCGGACAGTAGTACAACACCTATCAACGTTACGCCTGCAATTCCACTGATACCAACTCAACGAATGAGAGAGAGAAATAGAGTTTGGCTAAAAGGACTGTATTCGAGCACAGACGTGGAGATATAGGTATTACGGAGATTCTCCAACAACAGCGACAATTCGATGACATAAATGCGGAACTCAAAGCTATGCGCGAACTGCAAGCCAATTTACTGACCAGCCTTATGGCTGTTATCACAAAGCTCTGTGCTAAATAACGGCATGGGGGTCTTCGTGTGGGCATCTGGAACGCCAACGGGCTAAGAAGTTAAGCTAAGGAATTGGCCGTATTCCATTCACGAAGGAATATTGATGTCATCCTAACTGCAGAAACGCGTGAGTGCCTTAATTTAAAAATATTCGGATACGAGCATTATCAAACACACGGTGGTGGAGCCAACAGCTTGTTCGGTCATCGATTTTTGAACGCTCAGCATTAGCTCACACAGGGCAAAGAAAGCTTTAATTTGAGGAGATTGGAATGGCTGGCAAGCAATCTCAACGACTCGACCTGTGAGATCAGGCGTCCCACAAGGCAGTATACTTGGCCCAATCTTATATACTCTGTACACTGCTGAAATGCCTGTGTCTTCCCTTAGCGATGGAATGATCATAGCTACATACGTAGACGACACAGCTATACTTAGTCGCAACGAGTCCCAGCAAGTAGCCTCTTCACTGGTGCAATCGTACCTAAACGACTTCAATCGCTGGATTAAACTCTGAAAAATCGGTATAAATACTCAAAAATCAGCACATATTACCTTTGCGACCAGAAGAAGGTCCATAGGTTACTCTTGGAACCCCAATTCTAATAGTACAAAAGATAAATTATCTGGGTGTCACATTGAATAAAACACTAACTTACGGAGCGCACGAGAGTAAAATAGTAAAGTGCGAATTAAAACTATAAAAAACTGGACTGGATGCTAAGTAGCGATAGCAAACAGTCGCTACTCAGCAAGTTAAGTATTTATAACGCTATTGTAGCACCAGTACCATGCCTATGCTATGCTACGCCTCTTTGGGATCTGCTGCGCGAAGGCAGTTTGAAAAAGTACAAATTTTACAAAAAAAAAGCTCTAAGGATATGGACAGGAGCTGAATGGTTCTTAAGAAACGAAACTTTACACGCCGATCTGAGCATGCCAACTTTAACTGAGCTCATTGAAAGACACAGCTCACGGTACGCGGATAGAATATCCGACACCCTAACTAACTTGCAGCCAGCCTAATCACAAATACAAATATCAGAAGACTTAAAAGACTACACCCTTTAGATATTAGAACTTAATCAATTAATAAAGTTTTGTAACAACAAAGGCAAAGTTGCCATCAGTAGTTATAGTTTACACACACATGTACTAGAGGGTTGAAGTACAAAAGCTGCAATAAAATTAAAAAACAAAGAAAAAAATTAACGGACTTTGATTAAATTTTCAACATTGAATCTTGTTATTGTATTGAAAATACGAATACGAAAATACGTGTCTCCACAGCTAAATAATATGTAAGTCACCGTTTTACAAAATCCAATAAGAGAGATCAGTTGAGAATGCCCGACTATGAAGTACTCTGAATGCAGTACAGAGTTTCGGTTTCGAAGATATTAGCTAGTTTCTGTACATACATGCACAAAAACACACGCACATATAATGAATTACGTAGTAAGATTATGAATCTTAAATATCCTGAAATAGTGTGTACCAATGGGAGGCGAGACCTTGCACACTTATTGTACAACATACATAATCTACAGCCTGACAATGAAAACAGGTCAAATACCATAGCATTTAACGGCATAAAATATTCCAGGTGCATGCAATAATAAATATTGTTGGCAGGAACAATCAATCGACAGACAGCCCTACTTAAACTCGAGATGAGCTGATTGTTTAACAACGTACAGCCAATAAGTTGATAAAACTTCATTCAATGGTAATGGTAGTGGGTAGGACCAAGAAACTGTGAAATTAAAGTTCAAGTTAAACTGAAAGTACAGTAAAGATTAAAATTCATATCTCTATATTCAGGTAATGTTTTAACCATTATCACTTGAAATTTAAAAAACCAAAAATTTAAAAAACAAAGATTTTCTCAAATAAATCAATATTGATTTTACTTTGACATCATGAAAAACTTCATGTACAATTTTTAGTTTATCTATTTTCCGAAATCGACATATCCATCCGGTCAGATGGATAAACAGGCGATTGGACAGGGCTAGATTAGTTTGGCAGCCGATGCTGATCACGAATGTATGCTAATACTTTATGGGTCGACCTTGGCTCTTTCTGCATGTTACATATTAACAAAATTTATATATGCTGACTTCCAATTTTTCATCGGTATAAAAATATTTTTATTTAAAATGTTCTTACCATAACATCAAAAATTGTAGCACGATGAAGAGGCCAGCTTTGTATTAAATTTAAAAATGATTTTTTCGCTTCTACCGGTAACATCCCTTTTAAACTCTGATGATGCATCGCAACTGCTCCATGAGGAATATTGGGTACGAACCGCGGTGGTAAACAATGGCTGGCAACAGATCCGTAATCATTGACATTGTCAGAAAAATCGCCCAGTTCCAATTGACCTTGAAGGGCAGTGAGCATAATTGCTTCCATTTCTGTAATAGGATATCTCTCGCTTCTTAGGGAGTGCAGTATCTGATGATAAAGTAGTTCTTTTTCAATTGCATCATCCAGATTAATATAAGCATCGCAAAACAAATGTTTTTTAAATAATAACGCATGATGTGGCTGAGATTGCATTGTAAAGTTGACCTATGAAGAAGAGAATTTAAAAATTACTGACAATTTTAAAGTAATTTATTGTAGAATTATTTACAGGTACGTAAATTGTAAGAAAAACTTCTTCAAATTGTATTTATGTATGCATACTTTAACGAATGCCCTACTAGAGTTATCCCTAATGTAACCTATCATAAAAATATGTAGATTACAAAGAAGGAAATTCACGCCTTTTACACAATGGTGCTTTAATCATATATTATTTTTTTGTTTTATTCTCAATCATTTTATTATTCTTTAATTTAATTTTTATAATTTTTGTTTTCTAACTTATATTTATATATTAATGTATTATTGTCTTTGGAAATCCTTTCCTTTCAAACATTTTGATATGGTTTCGATAAAACAAAAAAGATAAAGTGTAGATGTATTTCACGCTGACTTTTATCATCTCCCGTAGCTTAGTATGAAAAAAGGTCCTTAAGATAAACGTGTTAAATCAAAAACAGCCACACTACCGAAGAGCATTTTACATATTGCTTACGGAGTAACATCTAACTTATACTACATCTCGAGCTTTTAAATGGGGTCAGATATAAGTAATCACGCTGCTTGCAGCTCAAATATCGCAACTGCTGCGCAAGTTCTACACATAAACTATTGTAATTAATATATCAAAGAGCTTTAGTGTTAATCGTTTGATGTTTGCAATTTATAATTTGTAATGATTTTGATTCAAATACACTTTGTATTTTTTTACAATATCGACAAACTAAATATTTAATTGGCGGCATCAAATAAAAGGTATCTAAATCGTTTAATCAATTTTTATGCTCGTTCACGAAGTGAAAATAATATTTTGGTTTTGTGTAATATCCGTCTGTCTGTCTGTACGACTCGCAGCATTTGAACACAATTAAAGCTGAGATGAGGCTTAAGTGATTTTACGATACGCCTTCAGGTCTTATCTATTAAAACTAAAATGCTGTAATTTTCGTCAATAGTGCAGTATAAGAACTGGGATTTATAATATATATCTACAACAATTGTGGTCGTAAATCGGGTAAAACTATATTTTCTACAGTTTTAGGGCTAGAGCATCCAAATCAAAAAGTTATATATCTACACCCCCTTTGGTCAAATCGGTAGTTCCTGTGTAGGGATAGTCCTATTTTATTTTAGACTGTATAAGAGCTTAAAGACTTGAAATTTAAAATATATATTGGAATAGATAACCCCGAAAAAAAGAAATATTCCCATTGGGGCGTGGAATACATACTCGTGTATCCTATCTGTCAACTTTATGGAATTGTTCTTATTTATTTTATCTATTTACGATTCATATATGTATAAAGCAAAAGGTCTTGAGTACAATATTTATTTACCAGAAGAATTAAAAAAATTGCTGCGGCGTCAAAGATTAGTTTTGGAATGTTATAAGTAATGCAAAGTATAAAATTTTGACCAAAAGACATTTTTACCTTCGACATAAATTAAAAATATGTATGTGTATGTATGTATTGAATTTGATTGAAATCACAAATACCAACCTGACTTTGATTATCCTTTTTGGGTACAGTGCGATACCTCTCCCATTTTGCCATTACATCACAAACCTTCTCTTCACTTGATAAACTTCTTTCAGTATTGCCCAACATTTCATACAATGCATATCCTCGAGAATTATCCTGAAGTCCAATTGTTTTTTTTATTATTTGTATAACATCATTCGCCGTTGAGCTGGGATGAAACTCAAAAGAATAATATTGGCCATCCATAAAATATATTTTTGAGTAGCATGGCCTTCGATTGGTCGTACATAATATTTCTTCACAACTCGGAGTCCATTGTCGACGCCTTGTCCCTTGAGTTCTTAAAAAACACTAGTTTACAAAATAAAAAATATAATTAGGTTAGAACTCTTAATATAACATGTGAAAGCAAATGTCAAATCAATTAATTCACTTATCAAAATATGTCGACAAGCATTCGACATACTAGGATACCAGAACAAGTAAAAGTACTCTAGTCAGAATGGCTGGACTATCAGATGTTTTGAACCAAGAGCAGTGCATATGTACATACACGCGCACATATGCATTTATACTGACCCATATAAAAAACTAATAAGAATGTTGCAACATATTACAGACGCAACCAACTGCATTACACACATTCACGGTTTATAATATAGTGCTAATCAAATATAGTGTTAGGCGCAACAACAGTAGCACAGATAACCCTGCTTACATAGAGCAAAATAATTGGAGCTACAGCTGTTCCTGTGGCTGCTGCTCTCTCTAAGCTCTTATTCACTCTCTGCGCACCCGCTTTGCTAAGCCGGAAATGTCTAGTTCTAATAATTCTTTTGGCGGACAGCCCACCGTTTCATCGCTTGCTCGCAGCAAATTCGCAAACAGACAAATACATATAACATCAATTCAAACAAGTAAGAACATTGCAGTCGGAGGAACCGATTGCATCATTGTTGTTATACCCTTGCAAAAAGGGTATATTAATTTTGGTCAGAAGTTTGCAAAGCACAGAAGGAAGCTTATCCGACTATACAAGTATATATTCTTGATCAGCACGACAAGCTGAGTTGATAAGGCCATGTCCGTCTGTCCGTCTGTCTGTCTGTTCGTCTATCTGGATCAACCCAATCTTCTCCTAGATTGTTGAAGCTACAGATCTGAAATTTTGCACATAGGCTGCATAGGCTGCAGGCATTGTATATCTCGGAATCATCCAGATCGGACAATTATATCCTATAGCTCCCATAGGACATATCAGAAATTTTTTTTCAACTTTAAGAAATGTTTATGTGGGATAACTTCGGCGCTATTCAAGTTTAAGCTTAAAATTATGAATATATACTCGTGTATCTCACTCCCATTCGAAAATATATAGTATATATAGCTCCAATTCTTAGACGGAAATATTGGCGAACGTAATATCCTTTTTGTGTGAAAAGACATAATTATTCCCGGTTTGTCACGCCTTAGTAGGCGTATCCAAATAACCTCCACTTTATCTGACTCGGGTACACCCGACTATATGTTCTAAATAACAAGTCTCTAGTTTAAAAGATGTCAAAATGGTTTGCGGATATATGGACACGCGGGCGGAGAGCAGGACCGACATTGCAAAAAACCAATATACTCTTTTCACTTCGTGAACTAATATATAAAGGGAGACAATAGACGATTGAGTGGTAATTTCTGTCTGCTTTTTATTGATTTCCGTGTTCTGAGTTCTGACTACTAACTGATTATAGATTGACTTAAAATCATATAGATCCTCTTATGGGCGTGGCGAAACGGTAAAAACAGTATATTCAACAATTTAACACCAGAGATCCAAAAATGAGTAAATACTTCAATCTTGATCTCTTCTTGGCCAATCAGAAAAACAAAGGCATTACCACACTTCGGTATGGTCTAAGTTAGCCCATCCCTCTAGTTTCTTAATAACTCTTTATTCGCCAGTAAAGTTATTATCTTATAATAGCCCCATTTGGGTTGGCAAGAAAAGAATCATTGACGAATCAGGAGAAAGTAAGGATATACTACAGTTTTCTATGCATAGCATTACCATGATGCTGTCTTATATAAGCTCAGTATTTTAGTATACATGATCTAACATAAGAGTATCACCTGATAACCTTGTCGGAACAGGGTCTCATGAAAACTCCTTCTGAATTCTACCGACTACCGTTCAACTTAAAGAACGCTGAATGTTTTTCCGGAAGACCAATTAACAACGTGGCTCAGGACGTTGACACAAGGGGATTTCAGGAGAAATCATATATTTCGAGAAAGCTGTCAAGTATTTAGGCTTCGTCATGTTCAGAAGCGGTACGAAAACCACCGAGAAGAGAGTAAGGGAAATTCAGAACTTTGAAAATTTGCACAGATCATCAACGTTAGTGCAGAGATGGAATATGTGCGGAAAGGCTAAGCACTGATCTCAGCGAATTCATGAGAGATGTCCACATTGGCAGGGAAACACTTCGTACTATTAGAGGCGGATGCGATTTTGTATAAATTGTATACAAATAAATAGTTGCAGGAACAACTAGTTTAGCTACGAGTCGGGTCAACGGAAGTTGGGGAAGTTACACAAAAATCACTATCACGAATAAAGTTTTAAAATTAAAGAAATTTGACGAAATAAACATAGCTCATTTATATGAAACACTTTTGCCATTAATATTTTACAACTCATAAAAATCACAAGCATTATAACTTTAAACGATGCTGATTTAATCCTAGAGAAGAATATCACAGGTGTTAGTATAACCCAAATCATTAATGTATCTAATAATAAAGTTTGAATTTCATTATACAATTTCATGGACCTAACGGTAAATGTAAGAAGATCTTAGTTTCTATCTTGCAAATACCAGAAAATGTCTTAGCACAATCAACAAGCATGGCTTTCTGTAGAAATGCTATCGACAACACTTATGCAAAAGAGCCAAATCCTTTCGTCCCAATGTCTCTCGACGACGGAATCATCATAATCTGACGATAATCCTGTCAGGGTTAGCATTGATAATGTGCCAGAAAACAACAACCTACCTGCTTAGTCGTAAGAATATGTTGAAAATTTTAGAAGTGAAGCTTTAAGACTCTAGGAGGAGATTGAGTTGATCCAGACAGGCGGATAGACACACATGGCAATTTCAATGCAGCTCGTCGTGCTGAACAAGAATATATGTACTTTGGGGATGCTAACTAAAATATATATGCATTGGATATTATGCAATGTGGTGTAGCCGCAAAAACCAAATAAAATATGTATGGCTTAACATTTTAACAAAGCCAGGCCATGCCTGGAGGGATACCATTTTGTTGTGGTAACGGATCATATGGCATTACAATGGCTGAACTCCATTGAGAGCCCGTCAGGAGGGATTGCTAGATGGGCACTGGAGCTGCAACAATTTGACTTTGAGGTCAAATATAGAAAAGGCAATTTGAATGTCGTGGCAAACGCATTATCGCGTCAGCCACTGAACGAGGAAACACGTCGTGTAGTAGTGGACACTGAAGGGCAGACCTAGGAAGCGGAAAAACAATAGCAATAACTGCCGAATTTGCACCGCTCGCAAGCATTGTCAATAAAAAAGTTGGAATCATGATAAAGTTTGCAGCATGAAGCAATAAAGCGCGAAGCGCATAACAATGCAAGCAGGAGCGAAGGGCACGCACCACTACAAGTGCGATCGCATACGAAAGGCAACAGACAAAACGGACAACAACAAAGCTGAGACGTCATGAGAAGGCAAGCGAAAACGAAGACACACACACCAATACATAGGTGTTCTAATGCGTTCGGCAGCCGAAATTGGCAACAACAAAAAATAGAGCAGCAGTAAAAATGCACTGCCAACAGTAGCCTGTACCGTGGCCCAAAAACAATGCAAGTTTTAAAAGGAAACCGGCAATCTGGCGCGCAGATTAACAGAGGATTCAGCAATAACGCGAGGCTGCAAGCAGAGTGCGGCAGCTAGAAAGAGAAATCGGATAGGAACCGCTAGACACCGACGCCCACACAGACGGCCGCGCTGCAGCCACAGGGTATAAAAAGGAGCCCGGAATCACGCGCTCGCCCCATTTGATCGGGTAAAATATGGAGAACACATCGCACAATTCACTTGTCTTAAATAACATGCACAAATTGAATAATATTGGGCAATGAGAAAAATTGAATTAGAAATCGCGTAAGTTGCCATTTTTACCCAATGTTAACAAGGAGTTGGGCATCGACCTTAAAAACAAAAGTTAGGGATTTGTCTGGGAATTCAAATTTTTTACGGTTTGTCTGCAAATTTGCCTAATCTTATATATTCAAAGCATTCATTTTTTATAAACGGACAGCTAAATAATCGAACAAAACGACGGATATTCCAAAAACCTTTACTATCATTTTATAAACAAAGGAAAAATATCGTAATTTTTAGAAGTATATGTATTCTAATTAGAATTACTTACTTTTTCTGCAAATCTCGCATATTTGCCTTCTTCAGATATAAAATCACTAGAGCACCTTTTTAAATGTGCCATCAAATATTTTCGAATACACTTTGTAGATGGCAATATTACACTACATGCAACTGATAATAAAGCCCAATTTCTCAGGTTTACCCTTGAGTTAGCATCAGGGTGGTCTGTAGTTTGTTTTATTAGTTGAAGATAAAGTTCATTTAATAAAGAATCCTTTCTCATGCATTTATCCATAATGGATTGTATTATTCGTGTATGTTCATCCTCTGCTCGCTTTATTGTGTCGCCTGTAAAAATATGACACTGTTTTTTATTTATGTGCAGTATTATATATTTCTGTAGAAATCAACGTAGTTTTAAAAAAATGGTTTGTAAAGTTTTCTAATTTGTTTCGCTATATATGTATATACATATATATAAATTAAAATAAAATTTATTGTTTGCATCAAGTTATAAATTAAAAAAATTAATATTAATACGTCGATTACTTCTTTTCATTATAACTTACATCTTTTTACAGTTATTTAATGTTTTTTTTTTTGTAATAATATAACAATTCAAAGCTGGCAACTTACCTGATACTCCAAGACCGGAAAATTGTAAAATCGAATCAAATACTTGAATCATTATTGTTTCATCTTGATCCGTAAGTGAGCTCAAACAAAACGTGATTTGCTGTTTACTGAATGCCCAAAATGAATGAGAAAAACCTTTATATGTTTCTCCATGGTCTTGAGGACTAGCCCTTTGTTCTGCTCGTAATTTTTCAATGCGATGTTTTGAAAGACGTCGCAAAGTGTTCCTTAAGAAACCACCAGATTCATGAGGCTTTCGAACTATATTTAAGTCAACTAATTGTCTTCGACATATAATTATATTTTGATACAATCTAGTTCTATCTTCGTTTGTAATTCCCTTTCCTTTTTTTGAACAATCAAAGTTACTTAATATCCAATTTGATAGTGATGGATAATACGAAATGATAAGGGCGCCAATCTCATGCTTTTGTACTGTTTCAAATACAAAACATTTTTGTAAATCTAACAAAACGCTATCATCTTGTGTGCCTCTGGGCGCTTGATGAGAACTTCGATTGAGAGATATCGTAAAAAAACTATCGCTTGGATCTATCAAAATTGATTCTATGTCAGTAAACTTAAACTGATAAATAATAAGTTTGTCTTCTGGTTGAATGAATAAGATTCCGTCACAATTGATTCCTAAAATAATATTATTTACAAAACTCCAATAGCCTTTATAAATAACATTAAACATGGTTGTTCCATAAAGTGGGTATTGCATAACACAACTTAGGTACAACACTTTAGCAGTTAGCTCATTTCTTGATGATCCATATTGCCTATGTGCTTGTGCAAGAATCGGTATCCAAAACTGTTGCTCTCTCGTTTTAGATATGCGGCTTGGTAAGAAACTATTAATATCACAATAATATTCCGGTTTGGGCTGAGTAGAAGGGTCCCCAAGTGCTACTTGTGCTTGCAAACCAGCTAATTGTAAAGCAACCTTTTCACTGACCGGAAATTCATCACACTAAAATAAAAGAAACAAAATTTGAATTAAGTTGATTGTATGCCTTATAGTAAAAAGATGAAAGATTCCATCTAGGAGATACAGTTAGTTCTGCGCAAAACTCTTATTTCAAGTTTTTGAAGCTTTGTGTATACTTACATGCACAACCCGTAAGATTGCTCTAATCGGGACTACTCGACTAGAAGAAACTGAGCCCGGATGAGCAGCTTTTTCAAGTATTCTACTTTACAGTAACTCTATAAATAACAAATAAGGACGCTTAAGTCGGGATTTCCCGACAACGAGATCTCCTCAACGCTTGTTCGAAATGAATGCACACATATAAGTATTTAATGGCATAAAAGATAAAACTGGAAAATCAAAATATTTTTTGTAAGTGAATTTTAAAAAAAAGTGGATATATTTACAACTGAACTTCAATTAATTTAATTTTTAAATTTATAATCCAAAATATAAAATAATTAAAAATTGTATATTATACACAAAAAACTAACAGTAAAATTTTGCGAGTCAAAAAGATATGTTTTAAACTGTACTTTAATAACCTTACAGACATATAGACATACAGACGGACAGGGCTAAATCGTCGACCTGATCAAGAACGTATATACTTTATGGGGTCTGCCAAGCCTCCTTTTGCCTGTTGCATACAGTTTAACAAAAGCAATATTCCCTTAATTTTTTCATTTTCAATTCCAGACAGTAACAAGTTCGCAATTTGCAAACTTATATGTTGTTAATCATATAACATATACAAGTGTGGGAAAATGCCATTTATATCAAACTTAAAATTAGGTACAGTTTTTTTTAACGTTATTCGAAAGAGGGGATATAGGAGTTTAAATAATCTAAAATTTAGTGACTCGTTTTAAAAACAATCATGTACAATTAAAAATCTCTTGCTTTTATTTGCTTCGAAATCGATGGGTTCATGTATGGACCTACACACGGACTTATGGAAAGACAGACAGACGGACATGGTTAAACCAACTCGGCTATTGCTCATGATCAAAAAAATAACAGTTAATGTTAATTTTTTTCAATTTGTGAATGCAATGAAAACCTAATTTCCCACAGAACAGCTGATAGTTCATCCAAGTGCAGCCGCTGCATAAGCTGCGCAGGAAGCCGCACGTATGCTTATGTGTGTGCATAGGTTTTTGCAATGTATATACTCAATAAACTGAATGTGCCAGAAACAACTGGTTTGCGCAGGGGTTCAGGGTATATCCTAATCGGGCACTTCCGACTAGATCACTATTACTTGTTTCTGATTATTTTTCTCTAGTTCTATACAAGAATATATTTCAAATTTCAGTTCCAAACGTCTTGTAGCTTAACAGATCGCTTCGTTCAGCCAGACAGACAGACTGACGGATGGGATAGATGGAGTTAGCGAGTCATCTTGATGAAGAATATATGTGTATACTTTACGAGTTCTGGCACGTCTCACTCTGCTTGTTACATACATTATAACTTGAGACATATAAACATTCTAGCCTGAAATACTATTTTAATGAGTTCAGGGTAAAACAAGCATGCTCAAATAAATAGAGTCTGACACATAGTAGTTTTTAAAAGATTGCGTGGAAACTGACGACGGAGGATGCACAGACAGACGGACAGGGCTAGACCAATTCGATATTTATACATTATAGGCTCGGTGACGCCACCTTCTGCCTATTACATACATTTCAACAAAACAATTATAATTTAGTTCCCATTTTCAAATTAGTTTAGGGCTTAAAAATAGCGGACCAATAAAACTCTTGACATTATATACATATTAATAAGCCCTTATTAATTGGGTATGTGTTTTGAATATGTAAAACAGATTATTCTTCATAACTAAGACAAGCATATTGTATAATCATTGATTTCAGAGACTATGCGAAATAATGGTTTTTAATTTTGAATTCATGTTTTTAATAACACATTGAGTTATCTTACCTTTACAATACTGTATACTGCTTGGGCGTACAACATTCCTACTTCAACGGGATCCTGGGATAATTCTCGAGTTGGCTTGAACAATCTTTTTTTAAATACAAATCGATTTTCTCCATATGTAGACCCATTTGAAAGTCGTTTGTAGGTATTAGACGAATTCTGCTTAGATTCCCATTCAGAGATTACATCATATAAATATTCGTAACTTTTTATATGCTCCTCGCCATCAGGACGTGATTGAAAAATTGCCCAACCTTCAATTGAAGCCAAATTAAGCTTATCAGCAAGTTTTTGTACTGCGTCGATAGCTGTATCTGTGGGATGCACATCAATGGCTTTTGTACGTGAATCTAAAAAGAAAAACCTGCAGACGATTGTGCCCAGACGTCTCATAGCCTAAAAATAAAAGCAATAATAGATCAAGAAATTTGCTCAAAAGTTTAATAATGGCTGAAAAATATCATTTTTGTCAATCATACACAACAATTACAATAAAACTGTAATTAATACTGCCTTTCTTTTGACCTACATTTTTAAAAGTTGACATGTTCTCTTTTGTAAATACAGCTAGAACATCCAAATTTGGCAAGTAGGCTGTTAACTGTTAACCTTTTCTTAAGATCAATCAAAACGTTATATATCCACGTTAAATATTGGCGTGTCAAATCGGAAAGTCTATCTAGTGTTTAATATAAATCCTCTAATATTTTGGGCGCTGTTACAGGGAGTGTCTTCGAACTTAAAACATATATTTGTATGAACCACTCCCCTACAAATTCATATAGCATACCCATTAGGGTCGTGCGAAATTGGTAAAAACTGTATATGTTCCAATTTTATACCTAGAGACCCAAAAATTAACAAATACTTAAAGCGCGACTGCTTCGACAAAAACTATATATATCTGCCACTTTGGGCTAAATTGCAATATTGCAATTTAGCTGTTTTTGAACCATGAATGAGTATTATACAGTCGGACACAATCAAAGCTAGATGTTGTGAGGAAGCTTAGCCTCGCCTGAGTCTTTATTTAGTTCAACTAAAATGTAGCATTCTTAACGAAAGCTACTCCTTAGCCTATAAACCTTTGTATTAGTCTTGTGTTCAAAACTTTCGAAATGAAGTTATTTTCCAAACAATATAATTCGATCGGCTTGAGTTTATCCATGTATATGTTTAACGTTGCAAGGAATTGTTGATTACATATCAAAGACAATTTATTTAGTTTTTGGACTTATTTTTATTAAGTACTGAAAAATAGAATAACTGTAATACTTACTGCAACTTCTACACTTGAAGGTGGCTGTAATCTGGTCGATACTTTGGTACATTTACAATTGTCAAAGCACCATTGAGCGTACTGTCTTAGTTTTCCTTCAAAAATTTCAAGCTTTTCTTTTAAGAATGAAAAGTAATATCTGTAAAAAAAAAGGTTATAATGTATAATTATGATCTCAATCTTTTGCTCTTAATTTTAGGGAACCAAGTGTTTGCTTAATAGTATTTAATAGTATCTAATTATTTATTTTTGTTGCTTTAATTTAAAGCACTTTGCTCACATGTAAAGTGTACTCCCTAAAGAAAAATCTAATTTTATTTATGCTCATACTTATGTAAATAATAACTCGCAGATTTCTACGCTGTGCGCATATTGAAACATTGAGACTATAATATGTATGCAATGTAAAAGGAGGTGTGGCAAAAGAGTATATACATATATTCTTGATCGGGATCATAAATTCGAATTAAAATCAGGGACCGTAATCATTGAAAGTTATATTATAACAAGTAAGAAAGCTCTAGTCGGGTCTGCCCGACTACGAGATCCCCTGAACCAAGTCCGAGCTGATGTTTTAAACAACCTAGCTTACATCTTTTATCTATACATATTACCTCTGCGCGCATATACACATGCACACATACACACGGGCACACAGACACGTGCACACATATACACATGCACACAGAAGCACGCTCGCCGATTACTGCGTAGTTGATTTGAATGTATGTGTGCACACGTACAGGCTGCTGCCGCGTGCTTATACAATGTTTCCTTTAATAACTTCTGTGTTACTTAACGGATTTGAATGCAATTTTCTGCATTGAATGCTATTAATTTATTGAAAATACGGTTTTCACTAAAAAATTTGAAAAAATTAAATTGTGGCTTTGATAATTTTTTTTTTTTTAATAAATTTTTTTTGTGAAATGTGGAGCCGGTATCCAAAATATGAAAAAATAGAAAATGTATTTTATTTGCAGAAAGCTGAAAACAAAATTTGGTAGCTGTAGCTAAAAATATGTAAAAGATATGGTCAAAAAACTGAATCTTGATAACGTTTTAAATCGATAACATTGAAACGGAAAAATTTATCGAATATCTAAAACAAACTCGATATTTTCGCTGTATACACAGACCATCATGCAAAATTTGAAGTCTCTAGCTCTTATAGGTTCTGAGATCGACGCGTTCATACATACGGACAGACGGACAGACGGACAGACGGACGGACAGACAGACGGACAGGGCTAAATCGACTCAGCTCGTCACCCTGATCAAGAATATATATACTTTGTGGGGTCTGCCACGCCTCCTTCTGCCTGTTACATACTTTTTGCAAAACCATTATACCCTGATTTCCCATTTTCAATGGGTTCAGGGTATAAAAATATGACATGTTAATGATTAAATTTTCATTTTGTTTTCTTCAATGATAATTATTATTTTTAAGTAATTTATATAACTTAAAACATAATTATTATTTTTAATAAAAAAAAATTAAAAATATTGATTTAAAATTACATATATGTATATACATATAGCTAATAAATCTTTTTTAATTATAATTTTTAATTTTAATTTTTTTTATCAATAATAATAATTATATATTAGTTATTGCAGTATGTTTGGTATTGTACTGACATACGCCTTACCTAATGTCACACTACAATATGTATAGAATACATAACGCAAACACATAAACGTCTAGTGCGACCACCTATGTATGTGTAGACCGACCAAGGCGCTTGAGAAATGCAGCGTCTGCACTTTGCCACTTAGCGAGCCAGTGGTTGCCTTATGTATATGTTATATGTATATGCCTAATGTATTTACATATGTACACATAAACATAATACATGATCTCGATGTCGATCATTATTTACGGTCCCTGATTCAAATTTATAAAGCTGAACTTATTTTACACCTATCTCGCAGTTCTTAAAGCTAGAGGCACTTTGAATATCATTCATTCATATTGAGAAAGCCATGTGGCAAATCCGCCAAGACTACTCAGAAGCACAACAAGCAGCATAAAATGTTGGCAACAAGTACTGTGAAAACATGCAAAGACTTCCCGTGGCGTTGCTTGCATAAGAAGGTGGTTTTTTATAGCTTGAAAAATAAAAAATTCCAAATATTTAAGAAAAACCACCAAAAATAATTTTATTGAACAGATCGAAAGAAAAAACAAGTAAGAAAGCTCTAGTCGGGTCTGCCCGACTACGAGATCCCCTGAAATAAGTCCGAGGCAGTGTTTTAAACAATCTAGCTTATATCTTTTACCGGTACATATTACCCTCTGCGTGCACACACACACGCACACATATACATACACAAGCACGCGCGCCGCTTACTGCGTAGATGATTTAGCGGCTACGCTTGGGCTGCATTCTGGGCAGCATTATGAGAAATTCATTGTTAAATAACTTCGGTTCTAGATCTACTTTCTTAATGAAATTTTCAGGACATAATATTGACATCTAGAGGTGTATATATACGAAATCCCAACTCCCTAGTATTTGAAATACGTTTTTTCCACTTATGGGGCTAATGGGGGGAGGTATCCAAAATTTAAAAAGTTTATTATCTGTATTTACATCACAGCAACCTACATAGTCAATTTGGTGTCTCTAGGTATTATGGTATAAACAAAGTCAAAATATCGATTGTTATCGATAATAAGGAAATAGGATGAGTTATCGAAAAAAAAAAATAAACTTGTACTGCGTATGGTATACAAGAATATATATCTAAAATCTCAAATCTCTAGCTTTTGTGGTTTACGAGATCACTGCGTTCATACGGACGGACAGACGGACAGACGGACGGACGGACGGACGTACGGACGGACAGACGGACAGACGGACATGGCTAGATCGACTCAGCTCGTCGTCCTGATCAAGAATATATATACTTTATGGGGTCTGCCACGCCTCCTTCTGCCTGTTACATACATTGTCACAAAACCATTATACCCTGAATTCCCATTTTCAATGGGTTCAGGGTATAATAAATTCAAGGTGTATTGAATGATCCAATAATAGCGAAAGGACGTTGTAATGATTTTGATGAGAAATCTTTTCTGTGCATAAAAAACGAATTGTTAACTAAACAGATCGGCTAACTTCGGTCACGCCGGAGTTTGGTAATACCATTACAATTGTAAAGGATATATATATAGTTTTCTCTGATTTGCCACGCCCCCTACAATTGAATATATATAGTTTTTAGTCAATCTATTGACCAGGACAACAGTAACCTATATATCAAATTTTGAAGCTGTACCTACAAAACTTTGGAAGATATAGTTTCCTCCGATTCGCCACGCCCCAAAGAGGCGGATATTTATAATTTTTCATAATTTTGTCGAAACAGTAAAGCTTAACGTTTTTGACAATTTTTGGGACTCTAGGCAAACTCCGATTTGCCACGCCCCAAGTAGGCGTAGGTATATATACCTTTTTGATCAATCTGAAGGGGAGGCCAAAAGTATATTACTTTCCAAATTTGGATGCTCTGGCTTCAAAACTCTAGAACATATAGTTTTATCCGATTTGCCACGCAGGCAGAGCTATATACTCTATATCTTTTTGTATCGGGGTGCAATTCAGGAGCATATATTCCAAATTTCAAGACCTTATTTCTGACCTTAATAACATCGAAGTTATCCCACTAAAACATTTCTTAAAACCGTTCTGTCCTATGGGAGCTATAGACTGACAGACTGACAGACGGACATGGCTATATCAACTCAGCTCGTCTTGCTGATAAAGAATATTTATACTTTATATGGTGGGAGATGCTTCCTTCTCTGTGTTGCGAACTTCTGACCAAAATTAATATACCCTTTTTGCAACGGTATAAATATTGACTGAATACAATCAGAAGGTTTTTGAGTCGTATCTTTACAATAGAGTATTTGCACTGCAATGCAAATCGCTCTGAGGAAGTACTCAAAGCACCGTACTTGAGTCAACTATATATGTAGGTTATTAAGTAGGTAACGTTTACTCTCAGCAGACAAAGCTGTCTGCCGTTGACATGATGTTAAGTATCGTGAAATTCATCTCGACAGGCGTCTTGCTTGGCGGAGATAGATTGACGCAAAGTAATTGCATTTAAAACTAAAAGCATAGCCTACATTGGATCGTAAACGCTCTATCCCTATTATGCTTGGACTGTAAGGACCTCCTCTACAACTCCGTTCTTAAACCTGTCTGGACTTATGTTCTCATTGACATCAATCAGCGATCGAAATGCAAGATCCTGAGGAGTATTACTGGAGCACCATTGTTTGTTTGAAACGAGAACATTGTAAGTGATCTTAACTTTCTAACAGTTAATAATGTAAAAGCAATATAAAAAGCAAACTTGAGCATCAAATTATCAATGCCCATAATCCTCATATAGTCAACATGCCTGAACGTTTTATAATATTATTATAAGATTTGATAAATATATTGTTAGACTCCTTCGGGAGAAGATACAATAAATAACAGCAGAACAAAAAAACAAGCAAGAACGCTTTAGTCGGGACTGCCCGACTACGAGATCCCCTGAAGTTAGTTCGAATTTGCACATTTACATATATACAGAAAGATATGAATGCAACTGTAAAAAAAACTTTGTTTTTGAACAAAAACCGTTGGCAGCAGAGAGATTTGAACCTTCGATTCCTCGCTTGCAAGCCACCATCTCTAACCATTACACCACACTCTTCATACTGTTCTCAGTGACAAAGACGCCACTAAAGTAGCAATGGCGAGAATTACAATGAAACTGAAATTGCGATTTAACAAATGAAATTCAAAGAAAAATGCACACATTTGTATGTATGTGTGCACACGTATTAACTGTGTGCACAGTGTATACTGCACTCGTATTGGCGCTCGCTGCCGCGTGCTTTTTTCAATTGACAAAATGTTTTGCTTAATAACTTCTATCTTCCTAAACTGATTTTAATACAATTTTCAGCATTGAATGCTTTGATTTTATGCAAAATACGGTTTTATTTTAAAATTTAAAAAAAAAAAATTGTGGCTTTATTAATTTTTTTTTTTTTAAATTGATTTTGTAAAATGTAGAGCCGATATCCAAAATATAAAAAAATAGAAAATGTCTTTTATTTTCAAAAAGCTAAATGCAAAATTTGGTGATTTGGTGAAATTTTGTGGTGTAGCTAAAAAGATCTATAAGATATGGTCCAAAAACTGAATCTTAATAAAGTTTTTAATCGATATCAGTGAAACAGGAAAAGTTATCGAATATCAAAAACAAACTCGATGCGCGCTGTATACATGGACCTTCGTGCAACATTTCAACTTTCTAGCTCTTATAGGTTCTGAGATCGACGCGTTCATACATATGGACAAACGGACGGACAGACGGACGGACAGACGGACGGACAGACAGACGGACAGTGCCAAATCGACTCAGCTCGTCGTCCTGATCAAGAATATATATACTTTATGGGGTCTGCCACGCCTCTTTCTGCCTGTTACATACTTTTTTCAAAACCTTTATACCCTGATTTCCCATTTTCAATGGGTTCGGGTATAAAAATAAATAAATAAATAAACGCACTATTTGGACAAGAAAATATTGAACATGGAAATAAATTATTTATATTTTCCCCGACGCTGTTTAAATGTAAAGCAAATCATTTCGTTTCACGGACTTGATTTGACTTGATTTTCAGTCGAGAGTGAAAACAGCTGTCTTTGCCAAAAAATACATATACACACGATTACTGCGTTTTTTTAATGATGCCAATATAAGAATGAATAAAAATTTGAATAAAACAAATAGGTTGCAGTGATACCATCTTTTATGTGTGTGTATGTGCCCTCAGTGTGATATCCGCCTTACCCTACACGTGCTATACGGCTGGGTGTTGTTATCCTTATCCTTCGCTTTCCATATGATACGGGCGATATCCTCCATGCGGAAACCCTAACCTCACATCTCCGGCATAGGCCGACGTTGTCCTCTGACCTCTTGACCTCGGCCATCCCTCATACTTACAGAAAGTATGGGCCATGTCCTTCGTACAGAAAGAAAGCCCCCTAAATTGTACCCCCACGCCAATGGTTTTTTCTATACCTAATACTTCCACATGTTCAACTTCAAAGTTAAATATATCTGTGCGAGAGAGATTGAAAAAGGGCTGCTATGTGATCAAACACGAAAATAAGTAAAAATTAGTAAGGCAATTAAGCGAAACGCACAGAAACGATTGCAAAAGTGTTTGTGTTCATGAGTGCATTGTCAATAAATGTAAAAGACGATAACTTAAGAGAGCTTATTATAAGAGTAATTATTAACTGCTGCACCGAACAGAGACTAAACTCATAGTATGCTATACTAGATAGTCTAGTCTATCCTACACTAGTCGGTTAAGCAATAGAATAGAATCCGATACCATTTGTCTTGCCTTTGAGTTGGCAACAACTCACAGAAATAATTTGTTGAAAAAGTTTGGTTCTTAAGTATATAGAAATATATTAAAGCAAGATAATGTGCTTAAATACATACCTGAATAATAATTTACTTGGTTGGAATGCCACTATTGTGAGGCACATTAGAAGCCACAAACGGTCAGACCACTCAGAATTAGGATTATTTGTCGTTTGACGCATGCACTGTACAAAAATTTCATCTCGCAGTTCCTCTCTTTCAATGCCCAAGCCAATAATATATTGAATGCTTTGGAGCTCACGTTCCGCATTTTGCTCACCACGCATATATTTAGAAAGTTCCTAAAGATGAAAGCAACAAACAAAACTATATATTATAATCATGTTAATAAGTTATAAAAAAGAAAATTGGAAACGACATAGGCAATTATAGAATTTGAAAGAAAGTTTTTTGTTAAAAATTAAATCTAAGTCTCTAAAGAAATGTTTAAGTAGAGAGCTGGGCAAATTTCGGCCGTGTCGACATTTTATAAACACCTGCAAACTCAAAATGTTCTAGGTTGTCGTCATATGTTTATCGGCAGAGGAGATCTACAGTGATATACCTCCACCATTTTGTAATCCTATCCTAGCTTTGCCACGCATATGACATATGTAATTATTTTTTTATCAATCTATAAAGGAGGTAAACAGTTACTAAAAAAGTGTGGAAGATATAATTTTCTCCTATTCACTATTCCCGTATATACAATCATGTTTTAATTTGCAATCTGTCGAGTAGGACAATCAGCAAATTGAAAGTTTAGGCGTTGGCATTTAAGTTGATGGATCCGTGTGGCTTAGTAAGGTCTAAGAGAGTGGGGTAACGTGTTCAATTTGCGCGGAGTGGAATGTTTAGCGGGTGATATTTTTTCAAATGGCGTGTGACGTTGCTGTTGTCTAGGAGGTTGTTGGCAAGGGGATTCATGTTTAGGCGTTCTAGGTGGCCTTCGGCTAGCCTCGAAATCTCCTGGTGAACCCAACGGATTCTAAGCTCTTTGTGTATCTCCAAGCTAGAGGGGAGTAGGTATGCATTTGATAATGTTCTAAGCTTTCTAAGCTTTGTTTTGAAATTTGTGTATTAAGTAAAAAAAAAACAAGTAAGAACGTTGTTGTTGGGCACAACCGACTGCGGCAGACTCTGTTCCTGTTAAAGGTGTGTAGGCTCAACAAATATGTAGATCGTCCGTCATCAATATATATATATATATATATATATATATTTAGCTTTTTTAAAATAAAATACAATTTCGGTTTTTTTATATTTTGGATACCGGCTCCACATTTCACAAAATCAATTTAATATTAGGTCAGTTGCAAATAAAGCCACATTTACATTTTTTTTTAATTTTTAGCTAAAACCGTATTTTTAATAAAATAAAATAGGGATTTATGCTGAAAATTTTATCAAAATCCATTGAGTAGCATAGAAGTTATAAAAAAAAATAAGCCACTCTACCCACTACACTACGGCGCCTCTTTCACGACTATGCGCGAAATTGAGTTTGGTGGTGTGTTGATTTGGTTAAACAGACTTGCGTTGTGGTAGCGAAGACCCTGGCTCAATCCCCACATAGGTCAACTAGAATTTGTTTTACGGTGGCTTACATTATGATTATTATTTTTTTTTTGATAAATTTAAATTTCATGAACAGTACCCAACATGTCAAATTTGGATGCTCTACCTCTAAGACTGTAGGAGATACAGCTTTATCCTATATGCCACGCCCCAAATGGGCGTAGCTACATATAATATATCTTTTTTGGTAGAGGTAGGATACTAGTGTAATATTCCAAATCCCAACTCTTAGACGGCAATATTGCCGAAATTATCACGGTTTTAGAAAAAGATATAGTAATTCCCGATTTGCCACGCCCCCCAGAAGACGTGGATACATAATTTTTGATTTATCTTAAGAGGAGGTCAACAGTATCCCACATGCAAAATTTGGACGCTCTAGCGTCTGTAGGAGATACAGTTTTATGCGATTTGCCATGCCCTCAATTTGCGTAAATATATAAAATATATATTTTTGATTCCGGGTGATCTACTTGCATATGTATTCTAAATTTCAAGTCTAGGGTTTATACAAATCACTATATATATATTTTCCCGATTTGGCACACCCCCAGGAGGCGTGGGAATATAACTTTTTGATTTATCTTAAGAGGAGGTCAACAGTAACATGCCAAATTTTGGATGCTCTAGCTTAAAAACTGTAGGAGATATAGTTTTATCCGATTTGCCACGCCCACAATGGGCGTAGATATATAATCTATATCTTAAAACGTCCGCGTGGTGTACACGAATATATATTCTAAATCCCATTTCTTAGACTGCAATATTGACGAAAATAACAGCGTTTTAGTCTTAATTGATATAGCATTTCCCGATTTGCCACGCCCCCTGTGGGCGTATCGGAAAAATACTCTAACTTGATCTGACGCGGATACACACGAGTATATATTCCAAATTACAAGTCTCTAGCTTCTATAGTGTCCAAATGCTGCGCGTTCATACAGACAGACGGACAGACAGCAAGACGGACATTGCACAAATTCAATATACTCTTTTTCCCTTTGGGAACAGAGTATAAGAATTGTCTAAAAAGAAATAAAATAGAAACATGTGTCGCTAAGAAAGTTGCAAATAAAGACAACATAAAATAAAAAAAAAAGAAATGTTTTGATGAATGTTTTCAGTTTCATAAATAAAAGAACTTAAAAAGTGACAGTTAGTTCAAAAAGGCGGAAAACTAGTGCTTGATATATTTCATTTCAGATGCAGATCAGCTATCATCGAGATCGAATATAGCTTTTAAATGTTTTGAGTTCGCTTTATTTTGTTTAGTAGATATTTAAGGCCAACAGAAAAGTTTTTTTTTTAACTAAACAAAGATTCAGATCTAAACACATTTAATATGTTTTTTCTAGAAAGGCACTTAAGCCTTGTTTTTATCATTTTAAAAAATATCAAGATCTCAACTTTCTAGAAATTGTTTCCCGGGCGGGGGCATCGAAAATGCGAAATGCGCAATCACTTGCCAGAGAGTCAAATATCGAGCGATCGCAGCGTCTTGATGAACAACAAGTAAGAACGTTTAAGTAGGGTCTGCCCGACTACGAGATCCCCTGAACTAAGTCCGAGGCGGTGTTGTAAACAATCTAGCTTACATCTTTTATCTGTACATATTACCCGCTGCGCGCACACACACACGCACACATATACAGACACAAGCACGTGCGCCGCTTACTGCGTACATGATTTAGCGGCTGCGCTTGGGCTGCATTCTGGGCAGCAATATGAGAAATTAATTGTTAAATAACTTCGGTTCTAGATCTACTTTCTTAATGAAATTTTTAGGACATAATATTGACATATAAAGCCGACACGTTGGGGGAATTTTATTTGCCCGACCGGCCAGCTATGCCAGCTATGCCAGATCATAGCTAAAAGTAGTCAGTGATATTACTGGGATCTATAAAACTAAAGATTTTGTTAATAGAAAACTTAAAGAAAACTAGTATGAATTAAACTTAGTAGTGTAAGTATATAGAAATAAAAAGTAGATAGTGCATTCAGTTGGGAAATCACTGACAACGATGGGGGTGATTTTTCCCAGTCCGGCCAGCTATGCCCCTACTCATAGCTTGGTACTGTCATTGATTTCCCGAAGATGAGCTGAAAGCAAGGGTTTTATTGTAGGAAGAGAGAGTTCAGATGAGAAGACGTTATAAAATTGATTATAATTGTGACAAAGCCCATATAAAGAATTATGCAGAGAGTAATCTGTTGTGCACTGTGTTAAATGTAAAAGACGGAAATACCTGGTTGGTCTCCCAGGAATCCAAATGGATCACAAAAATTTTTTTGGCCAACGTTTAATTAACCCAAAAACACCTTTGGCTTCATTTACAATAGGACAAATATGATTGTTAAAACATAGTTTTGAGTCAACGAGTAAAATAAGTATTGTTAATTGAATAGTTAAGAAATAGATGTTTTGAACGACTAAAGGTCAGAACTATACATTTAGAGCAATTTAAATGTAAATGATTATCATCACACCACAATTGCATAGAATTAAAGTCCTGTTGCAGATGTAGGTGATGGGAAGAATCAGCATAAGACAGGAAAAGCTTCACATCATCAGCATACATAAGTATCTGAGAGTGAGATATTAAAGATGGAAGATCATTAATGAAAAGAGTAAAGAGTAATGGACCCAGATGACTACCTTGCGGTACACCCGATGAAACATAAACAAGTTTCGATTTGTGTGATCTAAAGTCTTTGAGTTCGATCTTTTAAATAAGACGAAATCCAGGATAAGAGTAAGGGAGGGAATCCAATAAGGTCTAACTTTCGAAGTAGGATTTCATGATGAACAGAGTCTAATGCTTTACTGAAGTCGGTGTAAATTACATCACTTTGCATTTTGTCAACAAAACCTTCATTTATCAAAGAGGTAAGCTCAAGTAAATTGGTTGCAGTTGACCGACTCTGTACAAATCCATGCTGAGTCGGAGATAATACGAATTTGCAAAAATGTTGCAAAGTCGAGGTAGTTATTTTTCCAAAAAATTTTGGAATAGCAGACAATTTTGCTACACCCTAGTAATTGGAAATATCAGACCTGCCACCTTTTTTTGTTGAGAGGAATGATATGACATTCTTTCCACATATTCGGAGAAATACTAGTTTCCAAAGACAGGTTAAGGAGCTTTCGCAATGGAAACGCAAGGGAACCACTGCACTCCTTAATAATGCAACAGGGATGTTGTCAAGGCTCATAGTAGGAGAAATAAAAGAATTTGATGAGGAAATATAATATGGGTAAGACATATTATAGGGATTACAAGCAGAAGAGGTGGATTGGAAGAAATTAGAAATTTGTCCAAATCAAAGGCATGATTAGGGTTCTGCCAAAAAATTGAATGATGAACCTTATGGTATGTGCTGTGCTTCTAGAAATATTCAGGAGCCGCCACAGCCAATACAAAACCTTTTGATCAATTATCAATTAGATATTGACTATCTGATCATTTTTGAACAAAAATACATAGGTACAATAGCCTTTTTCAAATGATTCGACGCTAAAGAAAAATTGATATGCCCACTTTTAAAATAAAACAACAAGTGAAAGATACTCTATTTCTGGGTTGCCACAGTACTCCCTCTCTTCTCAATCCAAAAGGCATGTAAATGTCTACTCAACTGTTTTTTGGATATCGTTCTCTGCCATTGGAATCTGGTATGAGGCCTTTACCAGATCGAGAGTGTAAAAAATTTATTTTCGGTGTACTTTTTGGGTTAAATAGTGAATATGTTCAATCGGATAAAAGCAAGCACGCCAGCCGCCGTCCTTTTTGCTGACCATGTGGAGTGGGCTCGACCAAGGGCTTTTAGATGGTCGGCAAATTTCGTTCCATAATCAAGAAGTTGATCTCAGCTAGTTTTTCGCAAGAATCTGCGCCCCTAACAGCACCCTTAGCTTAAAGATGAGCGAGTGCATGGAACTATGCATTTCTGAGCGTTGTCGCCATAACGGTTGTGGTACTACCACAAAGATTGGCTTGCTGTGTATTTCCAGTCTGATTGCTGGCTGCTGCTGGACGTTGTCGGTTACGGGAGTTGCTTCTATGTCGAGTATTTGTTTGCATGCTTTTGATGCCCTTTGGTAAAGTATCGACTTTTTTGCTATTGCTAGCGCCGATTGCAAATATTGCATTAATGCCGACTGTTTCCAGCATATTTTTAGCTGTTCTAGCCAGTTTATCTAAATCACTTTCTTCCCATACGGTCAGTGAGAAAAAGGCTTCGAATTATGCTCTCACTGCTTGGGTCCGGAGCGAGACGGCGCCTGGGTGCCAAGGTTTCGGATGGCTTGACACCAGCAGTCTTTCCTCCTTGCAGCAAACAGCGTATTTTTGATTCTTGTGATTCAGCAAATTTTTTAAACAGATCCGAATTTAACCCAGTATATTTGTTGTCAGCTGGCCAACAAATTAGAAAATTTTCGACTGCTTGCGCTATTTCACCATTTAGACTGAGAATAACATGATCGAATTTGCCGTCATCATCATTGATGTTGTGCAGTCTGAATGACCGTTCAACCTGAGCAAAATATAGGTGCGGATGGCTACAGCTGAATTTGGGAAGATTTAGTGTTATACGCTGCAGGTTTGTTGGCTGCGTGGCCTATGACGTAATGACTTGTATTATTTGCAGTTGTCGCTGCAGCTCACAAAATTGTTCTCAGAAACTTTCGTCAGTCATATTGTCGGTGTCTTTGTCCACGAAAATTAGCTTTCTAGGTTTTAAGGATCTTAAATTGTAGCGGCGTCTTTGATTATGCACACAAAAAACATTTTAGCTTAGTATCCAATTGTACATGTATGTATAATGCTAAGCTCGCTTCTGGTGATATTCAGCAGTGTATGTGTATGTGTAGCGTTCACATATTTTGCAAATTTTTTCGCACAATTGGCCCAGATTACATAAATTTTAAGCTGTCATGGACACCACTTTGGAAGTTTATTTCATTATTCAAAACTGTTTAAATGAACACAATAATACTGAAATCCAATAAGCTGCTGCTTAAGTTAATGGTGGGCTAGAGATGAGTTGAGTTGAGCACGGGACAATAAGGGATCGTCAACATGCCATTCATCAACGACCAATGAACTTGTTAAAGCAGTGAGAGAGAGCGTTGTTGCCCAGGCAGGACTCAATCGTGTCATATCGTCGTCGCGCTCAACAGTTTGACGTCACTGATTTGCATTTGTTTCCGAATAAAGTGCAATCAACACAAAATATTTTGGCCGACAGACCATCCACGTCGATTGGAATATGACCAAACAGTTGCTAAAATGGTTGACACTGAACGTAATCAGCAATTTTTAGTGACTGACGAGGCACATTTCAACCGTTAATAAGCAAAATTAATGCATTTGGGAAACGGAGAATCCACACGAGATGCATGAAATAAAATTACATGACCGGAAAGTAACTGTTTGTGCCGGCGTTTACGCCAAAATCTTTATTGGCCCATATTTTCTTAAAGAACAAGTAAGAAAGCTATAGTCGGGTCTACCCGACTACGAGATCCCCTGAACCAATTCCGAGCTGATGTTTTAAAAAACCTAGCTTACATCTTTTATCTATACACATGAATACATATGCACATGCACACATATACACATGCACACATATATGCACTCCCTAGAACTACCCGCAGGCACTCACATCATTGGCTTTGCTGATGACGTAGCCATCGTTACCATAGGAAAGGAACTCAGGGATACAGAGGACACATACAGCAGCAGTATCAAATGCATTCACGACTGGCTAACGAGAGCAGGACTCGAATTAGCGGCGCACAAAACCGAGGCAGTGCTGGTCAGTAGCCGGAAGAAAGTGGAAACGGCCCATATTAAGATTGGCAACACCACTATTGCTACAAAAAGAGCAATAAAATATCTTGGAGTCATGCTAGACACAAGAATGACGTTCCGTGAACATCTGGAGTATATCCATGAAAAAGCAGCTGGTTCCTGTAGAGCACTCTCAAGAATCATGCTGAACACACGGGGACCAAAGCAACAACGTCTCCATCTTCTGATGAGTGTTACGAGGTCCATCATTCTCTACGCCGTACCAATATGGTCAAAAGCGATGGCTACTCCAAGCTATAGCCGAGGTATAAGAGCCACCTACCGACTATGTACTATTCGAGTCAGTTGCGCGTTCAGAACAGTCTCTGATGATGCAGAACTCGTTGTAGCTGGTATACTCCCAATTGAAGAATTGGTCATCGAATCGGAAGAGCTGAATAGAGGCAACAACAGCGAGACCACACGCAACAGCAACGCTAGGAGCATGGAGAGAGCTACCAGCATTGCGCGATGGCAAACAAAATGGGACCAGTCGTCACAAGGGCGCTCAGACGACGAGCTGAGTAGGACTCAGGTGGCGCATAGTGCCTGCGAAGCATTGCTTTGCGGCCGTCCTGCAGGCATTTTCGCGCTACCGTTTCTGTATACTCATACTTCTAGAAAAAAAAAACGAATACAAAAAAAAACACATATACACATGCACACATATACAGACATACATGCATACACAAGTACGCGTGCCGATTACTGCGTAGTTGATTAGAATGTATGTATGCACACGTACAGGCTGCTGCCGCGTGCTTTTGTCAATTGAAAATATGTTTTCTTTTATAACTTCTGTATTACTTAACGGATTTAAAGGCAATCTTCTACATTCAATGCTATTATTTTTATTAAAAATACGGTTTTCGCTAAAAAAATTTAAAAAAATTAAATTGTGGCTTTGATAATTTTTTTTTATAAATTTATTTTGTAAAATGTGGAGCTGGTATACAACATATAAAAATAATAGAAAATGTATTTTATTTACAAAAAGCCAAAAGCAAAATTTGGTAGCTGTAGCTAAAAATATGTAAAAGATATGGTCCAAAAACTGAATCTTGATAACGTTTTTAATCGATATCTGTGCAACAGGAAAAGTTATCGAATATCAAAAACAAACTCGATATGCGCGCTATATACATGAACTTCCGTGCAAAATTTCTCTAGCTCTTATAGGTTCTGAGATCGACGCGTTCATACATACGGACGGACAGACGGACGGACAGACGGACGGACAGACAGACGGACGGACAGACAGACGAAAAGGGCCAAATCGACTCAGCTCGTCGCCCTGATCAAGAATATATATACTTTATGGGGTCTGCCTGGTTGTTACATACTTTTTGCAAAACCATCATACCCTGATTTCCCATTTTCAATGGGTTCAGGGTATAAAAAGAAACGAGATGGAAAACGATATTGGTAGATGTTGGCTTATAATGTGTGCCCACAAATGAGAAATAATGGTCTAGACGGTAACTGGAGTCTTCAAGACGGTGTACCATGCCACACTGCTAATTAAACAATTCAGCTTTTGCAATGAAAATTCCCAGGACGTCTGCTGTCAAAAAGAAGCGATATTGAATGGCCAAAATTTTACATAATAAGGTCTACGTCAACAAGCCTCAGACTATTGACCAGCATAAGGCAAACATTCGTGCCGAAATCAACAATTTAACACCCGAGAAACTCGAAAAGGCGGACACTTAATTGCTATTGTATTCAAAACATAGCACAATATAAATTTATTGAAAAGAACAAAACCAAATAAAACCTCACTTATGGAAATCATTTTTTATAGCTTGAACCCATTGAAAATGGGAAATCAGGATATAATGGTTTTCCAAAATGTATGTATGAACGCATCGATATCAGAACATATAAGAACTAGAGAACAAGAACAAGTAAGAACACTCTAGTCGGGTCTGCCCGACTGAAAGATCCCACAACCAAGTCCGAGGTGATGTTTTTACCAATCTAGCTTACATCTTTAATTATATACATCTACACACGCGCAGATGACTTAGAGGCTGCCCTTGGGCTGCATTCTGGGCAGCACAATGAGAAATTAATTGTAAAATAACTTCGGTTCTAAATGTTTTTCTGAATGAAATTTTTAAGACATAATATTGACATTCAAATGTGTACATATGCAAAATCCCTAGAATTTCAAATTCATTATTTTCACTTTTGAGGTTTTTGGGGGAGCAATCCAAAATCTTAAAAGTTTATTGTCTGTAAATAAAGTCAAAGTATCGATTGTTATCGATAATAAGAAAATAGGATGAAATATAGAAAAAAAAATAAATTTGTACTGCGTATAGTATACAAGAATTTATATCTAAAATTTCAAATCTCTAGCTTTTGTGGTTAACGAGATCACTGCATTCATACTCAGACTCAGCTCGAGGTCCTGATCAAGAATATTTATACTTTATGGGGTCTGCCACACCTCCTTCTGCCTGTTACATACATTGTCACAAAACCATTATACCCTGAATTCCCATCTTCATTGGGTTCAGGGTATAAAAATATAGTACATAAAGCTACGCCCATTGGGGCCGTGGGAAATCAGGTAGAGCTGTATCTTCTATTTAAGAACTAAAACATCCATATTTGTCAATTGCCGTACTGTTAACCTCCTCTGAATATCGATCAAAAATGTATATGACCACACCTACTGGGGGCGTGCCAAATCGGTATAAACCATATCTTTTATAACTTTAACGATGGGATAAATAACTTTTACAGGTAGATTACTGTTGATCCCCTCTTCTGACATTCAAATAAATTATATTGTCTGCCCATAGGGCCGCGGCTAATCCGAAATTCAATTATTGATTAAATTTAGCCGTCTTTTCACTGTGAACGAGAATTCCTTGTTTTCTTTTCTCACTAGTTTTCTTTTCCATTCTGCAAAATTAAATATAATTAAAATGAAATAAAACAAGTAAGAACGCTCTAGTCGAGGCTGCCCGACTACGAGATCCCCTGAACCAAGTCCGAGCTGATGTTTTAAACAACCTAGCTTACATCTTTTATCTATACATATTGCCTCTGCGCGCATATACACATGCACACATATACACAGGCACGCATATACACATGCACACAAATACACGTGCATACATTTGTATACACATCAGTGTTGCCAACTTTTGTTGAGCAAAAAAAGCTAGATCAAGGAAAAATACACCCCAAATAAAGCGAAGTTTTCGGAGAAAAAAGCTGGGAAAAAAGCTTAATTTTCGAAGCAAATTTTGTATGATTTGTAGGAAAATGTATTGAAATCCTCAATTTTTCTGCAAAATTTTTCTTAATAAAAAAAAATGTCTTCAATAATGCAGTCATATTAATTTGGCAACCTTTTTTTTTGCTAACCACAAAAATTTGTACTGAAATTTTCACCATTTTGTATTCAATTTTATAAGAAATCATGCAAATATTAAGTCAAATTAAAAACAGCTAAATCAGTTTTTAGAAAGCTATATTTCCCGCTATCCGCTGTTCTGGAATTTTTCCCGCAATTCCACTTTCAAAAAAGCCCGATTTGACGGGAAAAAAGCTGATTTGGCAACAGTGATACACATGCTCACATATACATACCATGCACACAGAAGCACGCTCGCCGATTACTGCGTAGTTGATTTGAATGTATGTGTGCACACGTACAGGCTGCTGCCGCGCGCTTTTACAATTAATAACTTTAATAACTTCTGTATTACTTAACGGATTTGAATGCAATTTTCTGCATTGAATGCTATTAATTTATTAAAAATACGGTTTTCACTAAAAAATTTGAAAAAATTTAATTGTGGCTTTGATAATTTTTTTTTATAATACATTTTTTTTTGTGAAATGTGGAGCTGGTATCCAAAATATGAAAAAATAGAAAATGTATTTTATTTACAAAAAGCTAAAAACAAAATTTGGTAGCTGTAGCTAAAAATATGTAAAAGATATGGTCAAAAAACTGAATCTTGATAACGTTTTAAATCGATATCATTGAAACGAATAAATTTATCGAATATCTAAAACAAACTCGATATGCGCGCTGTATACACAGACCATCATGCAAAATTTGAACTCTCTAGCTCTTATATGTTCTGAGATCGACGCGTTCATACATACGGACAGACGGACAGACGGACAGACGGACGGACGGACGGACAGACAGACGGACAGGGCCAAATCGACTCAGCTCGTCGCCCTGATAGAGAATATATATACTTTATGGGGTCTGCCAAGCCTCCTTCTGCCTGTTACATACTTTTTGCAAAACCATTATACCCTGATTTCCCATTTTCAATGGGTTCAGGGTATAAATATGTGTGCATGTATCTGTGAGAAAGCGAGTGTGTCTGTTCTTGGGTATGAAAATATGTAAGCTATATTGTTTGAAACATCACCTCGGTTTTTGTTCAGGGGATATCTTAGTGTGTCAGTCCCGACTATATTGTTTTTACTTTTGTTTGCACTTTTGAAAGGCGAACAGTTTTAACTAATAATACATATTCAAGTAGACGTGAAGTATCGGGATATATATTGAATCGCTATATCTTTCACAGTTTTAGAGAAATAATCCACAAACAGACCTAGTGCGTTACTGTTGACATTATTGACTTATTGCAATTATTTTTAAGCTATATATTTAAAATTGGAAACGCCCACTGAGGGCGTGGCGAATCAAAAAAATAATATCTTCCGCATTCTTATAGCTAAAATCACCAAATTTAGAAAAACAAAGGTACATATGCACTTTAAGTTTACTGAGCTGAGTCGGTTAAGCCCTCTCCATATATTGGAACTCATCTCAGAACCTGTAAGAGCTAGAGACGTTTTGAAATTTATGTTATTAAAGAATTCCTTTTTGTCAATCGGGAAGCACACGGCAGTTAGAATTTTTTTCAAACAGAAATTTTTACGGTTCCTACCTTATTATTTAGCTGCGAAGATCAGAGTTCAAGTCCAGATGAGGAAATCAATCATTTTTAGAAACCTATATTAATTTTACACCTTTATCTTTTATGTGGGTAAATAAATACATACATATATGTATGTGTGCATGGATCTGTCTGCATGTATGAAAAAAATGCAAGCTCAACAAATATTTACGAGTTCTCGTAGTATGGGAGTCCCGACTAGAGCGTATTTACTTTTTTATACCCTGAACCCATTGAAAATGGAAAATCAGCGTATAATGGTTTTGCAGAACAGGCAGAAGGAGGCGTGGCAGACCCCACATAGTATATATATTCTTGATCAGGGCGACGAGGTGAGTCGATTTAGCCTCGTTTTTATTGACGTTTGAGCTTTGTACATATACGTAGCTGAATGTGACATTTATTACCATGAATATTGAAGATCTCGAACTATTTTCTATAGTAGTAAACAAGCAAGGTTGCAGCTGTATTAAGTAACCAGTAAGCCAGCTAAAGTGTGAGTTTGTGTTTGTAAGTTGTATAAGCAGCTCGGCGCGGAGTTTAGAGGGATAATACCGACTTGAGTACTCATACTTTGTTTTTTTTTTATTTGTCGAACTTTCCTTTTGCTTATAGCATGTAATTACCACCACTGCTTTGGGCTGTGGAACATAGTTTCTCTTCCACTATTGACTCAAAATATAAGGGAGACAAAAACAAAAAAATACAAAACTGGAAGGATGGACTTAGGCCGTGCTAAACTTTTGTGATACTTGCGTTGTGATACTCTTGCAAATTTAAACTTATTAGCATATTTACTTAGCACACTAATGATGATAATGAGGCGCAGCAGCTAATAATTACATTTATTGCATACACACAAACACATTAAGATATGTAATATTTTGAGGCTTCTACTGCTTAAACTTTTATTTTTTGCCTTACTTGTTACTCTACCTAGTTGTCTTCGATCAGGCAGCAGCTCTTGCCTATTTGGCTTGCGTCTTAACTTTGCCGACAATGTCATGCCCTTTAACTTTTAATAATACAATTATATAATATATACCGGGAAAACTCGGGAGGTTCAAACACATGCAATAAGTAGTTTAGCTAAGATTAGTTTGTATGTCTGTTACCTTTGTATACTGTATCAAATATTTATATTTGTTTTGGTATACTTACCCGAAAAACATTACATGAAAGGACAATATTTTCTGGATCATACATGTGTATATGAGATGTAGGGATTTTATCAGTTCTTGTAAATGTAATCATTTCATGTTTGGGCGTTATGTCCATGACTTTCTTGCCTTTTCTAGTTAAAGTGGAAATTAATGTTCCATCTAACAAGCGTTCATGTGCATTAAAAAAGTTTTCTGCAAAATTTAAAATGTTATAGCGTGAATCATTGTTATAGATCTCATTTTGAATTTCATTTTGATGCATTTCTTGTAATTTTTTTTCAACTCTGAACTTTCTTCTTTGTTCTCGTTCATTGTCTATAGATGTTATTGCTGTTATCATTGTATTTCCGTTTTCTTTTCCACGCATTGATGACGGTAATGGTGTAATCGTGTCTGCGATAAGTTTAATTTCATGCGAATGTGTCAGTGCTTCATATATAGGTTCCGGTTTCACTTTTTTGGTTTCTGTTCTGAGGTTGTTTTCTACTGGAGGCGGTGGTGGTGCCATTGATGGCTCGGGAAGTGATGAAGTCGGCAATGCATTACTTTTCTGATGATCATCTATGCAATGTAACGGTTCCTTGTGCATGCAAATTTCGATCTAAAAATAAAATTTTATTTAACTTTTGGTGTATTAACTTGGGGTATTTTATGTTTTTCTTTTGATCACTTAGTAGATAGGATAACATGATTTTATGACTAGTAATTGAAACAAACATACTAATTGCCTTCAAACGCTAAGTTGCTATCGAAATGCATCAGCTTAGACTTGATACCGACGAAATAAATCGTGAAGTACCAATTAAATACAAATAAGAACGTAAGAACGCGAAAATAATACAATTAATGCCTGAAAAGATATAGTAGCTACCGATTTTCCACAACTCCCGTAGGCTTGGCTATATTAATTTTTGCTCGATCTTTAGAAAATGTCAACAGTAAGATTCTTTGCCGAGTTTGGATGTTCTAGCTTTTAAGCTGTAGAAGATAAATTTTTGTCCACTATGCCACGCCCCTTATAGGAATACAATATCTATTTCTGTAGGGGTGAAATACACGAGTATATATTCCAAAGCCTAACTTATAGACGGCAATATTGTCGAAAATAACACTATTTTAGTAAAATATATGGTATTTCCCGACTATGTCCCCAGTTATTGTCAACAATGTCAACAGATGAACAAATTTGGATGTTCTAGCTCTAAAACTGAAGAAAATTTAAACACTTATACAGTTTTATCCGATTTACCATATCTATATATACTACATACTTTTGATTCGGAGTGATCCATGAGGATAAATATTCTAAACTTGAAGTCCCTAACTTTTTTAGCGCTGAAAATATTGTAGGATTTACACAAATCGGTATATAGAAACCCCCAATTTAGCATGTCCTCAGGAAGCGTTGATATATAACTTTCTGATGGATCGTAAGAGGATAGGATGCTCTACCTCTTAAAATAGAGGAGATGTAGGTTTATCCGATTTGCCTCGCCCCAAATGGACGTAGATATATACACCATTTCTTTTTATATCGGAGTGGTGTACACCAGTATATATTCCAAATCCCTATTCTTAGACGGCAATATTGCCGAAAATAACATCATTTTAGTTTTAAAAGATAAGGTTTCTCCCGATTTGACACGCCCTCAGTAGTTGTATAAAAAAACACTTTAAAAACCTACAGCACACACGAGTATATATTTCAAATTTGCGTTCATACAGATCTATCTACATACTTCTGATTTCGTCTCTAATGGAGGAACTGGGCCTGGGGGTCGAGCCTCTTTTCCGATCACCCTTTCCATGGAACTTGCCTCTGTTGCATGATTAACTATGCAGTTTAACGCATGCTGCACCTCGCCAAGGGCATCCTGCCAAGACTTGACTCGATTCAACTGCTGTCGATAGATTTTTCAGCGTGCTCATCAAGGCGTTCCACTTGATCATTTGCACGACTCGAGCCTGTAGAGATGAGATGTAATCCAATACTTTGTGAAGAACAAAATTCTAAAAACTGTAAACTTGAAAAACATCTGCCCTGATCAGCTATGACACGACTTGGAATTCAAAAAAGGGAAATGGATGATTTCATAGCTTTACCGCAACTTGCTGTATCTATCTTGAGAGTGTGATAGAGATATACGAACTTCGTTAATGCATTAATTTTAACCATGATACACTCTTTTATATCACTTTTGCCACTCAATTTTCCAGTTATATCCACATGAACAGCAAGGAATACTAAATTTAGGAATAGGATAAAGTTCAGCGTGTCTTTTCTCAAATGGTGATTTGGCAATCCTACAGGTGATGCAATTGTTAACAAACTTTTGAAAATATTTGTTAATTTTGTTGAACCAGTAATACTTTTAAATCTTATCAAGAGTATTTTGCCATCCGAAATGCATAATCGACTCATGTACCTGGTTTACTACTGACCATCTGAAAGCGCGCGGCACAATCGGCAAATATCGTGATCTATAATTCTTCTCAATTCTTCGAATTCTAAGGTTGGAATTGAGTTTGTGTATTATTTCCTAAGTCACTTGGTCTAAACGCTATTCTACTAACCAATTACTTGAAATTTCTATCAGGCTGGATTTCTGGAAACTAAATTTCTGGACAAAAAGTCAACAAGGGTGATTCGTTTGCCTTTTCTATACTGGATATCGAAGTTGAAAGACTACAAATAAGACCTCTATCGATGGACTCTAGGGGTACCATTTTGGTACTTGATGCCTTTAATGAATTGCAATCTGTATATATCACAAACTCTTGCCCAAGCAAATAATGCCAAGTGTTTTACGGACGACTACTGCCAAAGTTTCGAGTTCGTATGAATGATACCTGGATTCAGCATAGATGGCTGTTTTACTGTTATATTCAATCACGTGAAGTCTATTATCATTACGATGTAAAGGAATTGCACCGTATCCACAAGAACTGGCGTCTGTATGTACTCGATCTGATGTTTAGGATCGAAGATCACAAGAACAGGTTCATTCGTGAGAATGGTCACGATTTTCTTACGAATCTTTTCTAACTCATCATTCCAGATAATATTTTCCTCCTCTGACGTAAAAGAATGCATTATTTTTTAAAAATCAGGGACAAAGTTGCGGAATTAGGAAGGCAAACCAATAATTGCTCGCTATCCAGTAACGGTCTTTGACGGTGGCAAGGAGCTCAATGCAATAATTTTTCTCTGGTTTGCACTATGGTCAAAAAGTCCGATTTTTTGGCAAAAATCTGTCAGTTTATTTTAGAATTTCGGTTCTCTTTTTCCTTTGGACTACGCCTTTACCCCCCTCCCCCAGCACCCATATAAAAAAACAGCACATTTTTAAATGTTGGCTCGTCGTTGGCTATAACAATATCAATTTGCTCGTCATAATCAGACTAGCAAGCAGAATCGGAATCTGATAGGTTGGTGGGTCGGCGGAGATGGTGCCTTTAGAAAGCTTATGACTTCCTGTGGAAGCTTCCAAAATCACATACTGCAGTTTCGTTAGTCCATTCTCCATCAAAAATCCTAATGCTTCTTCTAAGGGTGCTAAGGGGGATTAACTCATTATGAATCAATGATCTCCTAATTCTCACCAATTCATCTTCTTAAGCTTTCTTCGCAGTAACTGATGCGGCATGCCATAAATATGGCTTGGAAAAATTGGGCAATATTTATTGATGTGGCTGATGAAAATTCGAATTTGACCTTTTAATCGATTAAGCTGTGAGACACTGAGAACAGTTTTAATGATTTTCTGTAATATCCAAGGGAAACTTATTAGATCCATATCATTATACTTGTATACAGAACATACCATTTTTAGTTGCGCAGAACAAGTAATACTCCACGAAACACGACAGTATTTGTTAAATTTCTTCTGCAAAAAGATACCAACAACAGTTGCACATACACAACTAAACATTCACAGGAATGAGAAGCTAACACTGCACATTTATTTCAAATACCTCTAAAAACATTTTCCATGTTTACAATTCACTTTATCTGCGATCAATCACCCACAAGACAATTCGAAAGTTCAATTAAATTCACGGTTGTATATTGATAACCCAAGAATGCATTCAAACAGCTGAATTGAAAAATATTTCGAAAACGGTTTATTCTTATCTCGTGTATACATAATTATAAAAGAAATTCAATTTTCAGATTTGGAAACAAAAACTTTTTGACTATAGTGGTTTGGTGGAATTTCTCTCTCGCTTACCTCATATCCTAAATACTTTAAATCTTTCTAAGCCCAATACAACTGTTGGTGTCACAACCATAATGTCATCCATAGAAACAATTACATAAGAGTGGGCAATATCACCTAAACTTTTCATGCCTGCCCGTTGAAAGACAGATGGCACGTTTTTGAGCCCGAAAGGCATTGTGAAAAAGTCTAATTGACCATCCGGATTAACAAATTGCGTAAATTCTATTGAATCGACATGAATCGGAATCTGTTGAAAACCACTAGCCATATCAAGTCTGCAATTGTGTTGGAATTGCGTTCCCTATAGTCGACACATAAGCGATTTAAATCATCTTTCTTTTTTTCTAACAATATATGGTACCACCAGTCTTCTCTCTGACCAGTGAACACTCTGCACCTGAGTCGGAACAGGTTACACATACCTCACCTCATTGTATCATGTTTCGCAATGGTTTAGATACAAAACCGTCTTCTGTTGAGTCACTTGTTGTTTAGTTCCTACTTGCGAACATTGGAGTGTAGTTCGCTTCTGGCATTTTCTTTTGAAGTGAAGACCACTCGCTGCAAACGGCTGTCTACATTGGCCATATGTGCAAATAGGATAGCAATATCAAAGACCGCATATCTTTCTCTGTTAGAAGGACGACTGTTCAACATTTGAAAAACATGGCTGCTGGGGTTTCATCGTTTTCATATCTTTGAAGAAACAATTCCTTGAATTCGTTCCACTTGATGCACCACCATCCATTGATGAACCTGCTTCCTTCAAGTGGCTGATCCGTCAAAATTATGTCGGCAATCCTGCACCATTTTGAAGCATCGGAGCCTGCTGCAACAGGATTGTATTTTGGCAGCACAACACGCGCTTGCAGTTGTTCATTCTTTGATGCTTCCATTATTTTTATCAGTTCCAATAGGTTATGGTTTTGCAGATCTATGATTCGGCGCCACTGATCCACCGAAATCGTTGGTGGTGGAGTCAATCCCACTTCTGTCGGGACGTCGGTTTCGTTATTGTTTTCTATGGTCGTTACTACTTTCCGTTCTACATTTATCAAACATTAAATGGGTTTTATTTGAATTTAAACTTGGTGCAGTGAGTAGCTCTAGTCCGCTCTTCTTCGATTCCGCCAAAAAGTCAAGCTAAGCCACTGTCTATCGATCGACCACAACACTTATCGAAGTACCAAAACACTAACAATTCTGTATAACAACAAGGTCACAGTATTACGCAAAACTGATCGCCCCTAAAGTAGAAAATAAATTTTCGCTCTGACAAATATTTAGCTTTAGTAGTTGCCGATATCAACGCTGTGCTACTACAATGCTATGTGCTATGTACTATATTTGAGGTGTATTATAATTCTGTAAGTATGGAAAAATCTATTTAAAACAAGAGGGAAGAGTCATAACTTTCTCTAATTTGCCACGAAGAGATCAAGATTGACGTATTTGCTAATTTTTGGGTTTCTAGGTTCAAAATTGTAGAAGATACAGCTTTTACTAAATTGCCACGCCCCCAAAAGGCGGATATAAATGATTGTAGAGAAGGGCAACAGTAACCTGTATGTAAAATTTTAGGAATTTAGCTATAAAATATAAGATATAATATTCTCCGTTTTGTGTGCCAAAGAGGCGGATATGTATATTTTTGGAAAATTTTATCAAAGTGGTCAAAATTATCGTATTTGTCGATTTTTATCGGTGTAAAACTTTAAAATAGTTTTTTAACGATTTGCTACTCCGCTAACAGTTGTAGCTATATGTAGTATATCTTTTTTCTAGGGGTGGTTTATACAAAATATTAAACATCCACAATATTTCAGGATTTATTTTAAGCACTATATAGACATTCCCGATTTGCCAACCCCATAGTGGACGTGGATATACAATATAACTATTTGATCGATCTTAAGGGGAGGTCAACAGTAGCTACACTTACCAAATTTGAAAGTACTAACTCTTAAACTATAGAAGATAGTTTTATCCGATTTGTCACGCCCCCAAATGGGGAGTGTATGGGGGCGGGATACACAAGTATATATTCCAAATTTAAAGTATTCGAGACTTCAATAACGCCGGACTTTGCCCAAATAAAACATTTCTTATAACCAATCTGTCCCATGGGACCATAAGTATTCGAGACCTCCAGGAAAATTTTCACAGGAAAATTGTTATTCAAGAATACAACATGATGTATGTAAGTTAATATGTACCTATCTTGAGCGAAATCACTAAGACAAGATACTTATTATGGTTGACCATTCAAGTTTCTTGCTGAAAACAG
>JAWNOY010000186.1:105000-117500 GCA_035045545.1 Drosophila gaucha | reverse complement strand
CTATATTGCCGAGAATAAAAGTGATTTTAAGATATTAAGTAACTCAGACTCCCTTGTGGACGTATTCTAAAAATTAAATATCGATATACAGACGGTTACGAATTAGTCAATTAAATTAGGCTACATGTCTAATTAGGTCTAAGTTATACCATTAGAAATTAATTAAATGATTAAGTAGTTGATCAAGCAATCATATCTAACAAGATGAAATTGTGCACATAGGCTGCAATCTGCTGCAGGCATTGCATATCTCGGAATCATCTGGATGGGGCGACTATATCATATTGCTCCCATTGGATAGAAAGGTTTTGGCAAGGAAAAGTTAGTCGCTATTGAAGTCTTAGATTTGAAATTTTGAATATATACTCGTGAATCCCACCCCCATGCTAAATCAATAAAAACTGTATCTTCAACAATTTTACACCTAGTGACCCAAAAACAATCAAATACGTTAAGGTCAACTGCTTCGACAAAATCAAAAAAAATATATGTATCGACTTTTTAGGGCGTGGCAAATCCGACAAAACTATATCTTTCAAAGTTTAATAGGTAAAGCCCGAAAATGTAACATATAGGCTACTGTTGCCCTCCTCCATAGATTGACTAAAAATCATATAGATCCGCCTCTTAGGGTCGTGGCAAATCGGTAAAAACTGTATCTTATACAGTTTTACACCTGAGATCCAAAAATAAGTAAATGCGTAATTTTTGATCTCTTCTTGGCAAATCAGAAAAACATTATTTATGTCCTTAAAATTACAAAGGTATTACCAAACTTCGGCATGGTCAAAGTTAGCCCATCCCTCTAGTTTTGGTTTTCTTAATCCCAAACATTTCCCCTAAACTTTTACATTTATATAATAGACTTTTCATAAAAATATTATGAAGTCAGATTTTAAGAACGAGCAGAGCCGACTAAAAATTGTTGATATTAGACTTCAGAACTTTTTTTAAAAAATGGTTACATGAAACAGAGTATTGTCCTTAGATTTGAAAAACAAGTAATTCTGAATTATTATCAAATTATCTAAGACCAGCTGTTTTAGATTTCCAGATTATATAAAAAAGCATATGTGAGTATTATACAAAAAGGAAATGCATATTTTAGTAGCTTGTAGAGTACAGTGCCATTTGCAGATTTACTTACTTCTCACAATCTTCAATGGCATTACAATGGGTTGTCGGAGTTTCAAATATAACTCTTTCGCGCTTTTTCATTTCTTCATCAACACGACGCATTTCACGCAATGCAGTTGCCACCTACAATAAAATAAAAAAACATTTATTCAATATATTTTCGCAAAACAAATATGAACTTTTTTGTCGGACGGAGCCGACTGCTCAACACTTGTCTATAGTCAAGCAACATATAACTGATTAAAATTTCAATTTACAATGCCTACATTAGATGTATCCATACCTTATAATCTTATTTATTAGTGGAGCAAATATTACTATTACTATTAATTTATCATAATAATAATACGAAGCTATTTATTTTTAATTTTGTCACCAGCATCAAATCAAGGCAATCATAAGGACGCTTTACTCTTTTGCCTTTTTATGCTCCTTCACGAAGTGAAACAAATAAGAACGCTCTAGTTGGGTCTGCCCGACTACGAGATCCCCTGAACCAAGTCCGAGGCGGTGTTTTAAACAATCTAGCTTACATCTTTTATCTGTACATATTACCCTCTGCGAGCACACACACACGCACACGTATACATACAGAAGCACAAGTGCCGCTTACTGCGTAGATGACTTAGCGGCTGCGCTTGGGCTGCATTCTGGGCAGCATTATGAGAAATTGATTGTCAAATAACTTCGGTTCTAGATCTACTTTCTTAATGCAATTTTCAGGACATAATATTGACACCTAAAGCTGTATATATCCCAACTCCCTAGTACTTGAAATACGATTTTTCCACTTATGGGGCTAATGGGGAGGTATCCAAAATTTAAAAAGTTTATTATCTGTATTTGCATCACAGAAACATACATAGTTAATTTGGAATCTCTAGGTATTATGGTCTTTAAGTTTAATATTGATTGTTATCGATAATAAGGAAATAGGATGAGTTATCGAAAATATATATTTAAAATTTCAAATCTCTAGCTTTTGTGGTTTACGAGATCACTGCGTTCATACGGACGGACAGACGGACGAACGGACATGGCTAGATCGACTCAGCTCGTCGTCCTGATCAAGAATATTTATACTTCATAGGGTCTGCCACGCCTCCTTCTGCGTGTTACATACATTGTCACAAAACCATTATACCCTGAATTCCCATTTTCAATGGGTTCAGGGTATAAAAATAAACATTACATGGCAGAGTTGCCATAGCTAAAACTGCTGTGCCCCTTTTACATACACAAAATTTTCGATATTTTTGTTGCAAGATTACAGCACTAACGTTCAAAAATTTGCATCCATTTAGTTATCAAAGTAAACTTTAAGAAAATTTACAATTTGTGTTTTACTAAAGTTGAAAAAAAAATAGTTACATCCTATTTTTTAAAAGTTGCCTTAAAACAAGTAAGAAGGATAAGCAATACTACATAAAAAAAAAATTTAAATTGTAGCCATAACTGACACTAAAGTTCAATTAAATTAATTTTGTGAAATATAGAACCGGTATGCAAAAGATAAAAAAATCGAAATTGTTTTCAATATACAAAAAGCTTGGTGACTTTAGCTTAAAAAATGATAAAGATATGCTCAAAAACGGTATTTCGATAACGTTTTTAATCGATATCACGGAAACGGGGAATTTATCCAAAATCCGAAACAAACTTGATATTCGGGCTGTATACAAGCACCTTCGTGTAAATGTTCTGTCTCTAGCTCTTATAGGTTCTGAGATCGACTGGAGACTCCCTGAACCAAGTCCGAGGTATTCATACATACACACAAGCACGCGCGCCGATTACTGCGTATTTTATTTAGCGGCTGCTTTTGGCTTGCATCCTGGGCAGCACAATGAGAAATTTATTGTTAAATAACTTTGATTCTATGTATACTTTTTATACCCTGAACCCATTGAAAATGGGAAATCAGGGTATAATGGTTTTGCAAAAAGTATGTAACAGGCAGAAGGAGGCGTGGCAGACCCCACAAAGTATATATATTCTTGATCAGGGTGACGAGCTGAGTCGATTTAGCCCTGTCCGTCTGTCTGTCCGTCCGTCCGTCCGTCTGTCCGTCTGTCCGTCTGTCCGTATGTATGAACGCGTCGATCTCAGAACCTATAAGAGCTAGAGACTTCAAATTTTGCATGATGGTCCGTGTATACAGCGAAAATATCGAGTTTGTTTTAGATATTCGATAAATTTTTCCGTTTCAATGTTATCGATTTAAAACGTTATCAAGATTCAGTTTTTTGACCATATCTTTTACATATTTTTAGCTACAGCTACCAAATTTTGTTTTTAGCTTTTTATAAATAAAATGCATTTTCTATTTTTTCATATTTTGGATACCGGCTCCACATTTCACAAAAAAAATTTATTAAAAAAAAAAATTATCAAAGCCACAATTTAATTTTTTCAAATTTTTTAGTGAAAACCGTATTTTTAATAAATTAATAGCATTCAATGCAGAAAATTGCATTCAAATCCGTTAAGTAATACAGAAGTTATTAAAGGAAACATTGTATAAGCACGCGGCAGCAGCCTGTACGTGTGCACACATACATTCAAATCAACTACACAGAAATCGGCGAGCGTGCTTCTGTGTGCATGTATATATGTGTGCATGTGTACATGTGTGCCTGTGTATATGCGCGCAGCGGTAATATGTATAGATAAATGATGTAAGCTAAGTTGTTTAAAACAACAGCTCGGACTTGGTTCAGGGGATCTCGTAGTCGGGCTGAGACCCGACTAGAGCTTTCTTACTTGTTTAATTTCTATTTTTATACCCTTGCAAAAAGGGTATATTAATTTTGGTCAGGAGTTTGCAACGCAGAGAAGGAAGCATCTCCGACCATATAAAGTATATATATTCTTGATCAGCAAGACGAGCTGAGTTGATATAGCCATGTCCGTCTGTCCGTCTGTCCGTCTGTCTGGATCAACGCAATCTCCTCCGAGACTATAAGAGCTACAGAGCTGAAATTTTGCACATAGGCTGGAATGTGCTGCAGGCATTGTATATCTCGGAATCATCCGGATCGGATGATTATATCCTATAGCTCCCATAGGACAGATCGGTTTTAAGAAATGTTTTAGTCGAATAAGTTCGACGTTATTAAAGTCAGAGACTTGAACTTTGGAATATATACTCCTGAGTTGCACCCAAATACAAAAAGATATAGAATATATATCTCCGCCTTTTGGGGGCGTGGCAAATCGGATAAAACTATATCTTCTACAGTTTTGAAGCTAGAGCATCCAAATTTGGAAAGTAATATACTTTTCGCCTCCCCTTCAGATTGATCAAAAAATTATATATCCACGCCTACTTGGGGCATGGCAAATCGGGAAAGTCTATATAGTGCTCAACATAAATCCTTCAATATTTTTGACGCTGTTAAAGCCAGAGACTTGAAACTTAAAACATATATTTGTATCAACCACCCCTAGAAAAAAAGATAAAGAATATATATCTACGCCCATTAGGGGCGTGGCAAATCGGATAAAACTATATCTTCTACAATTTTACACCTAGAGCTCCAAAAATTGACACAGACATTAGGCTTGACCGTTTCGACAAAATTATGAAAACTTATATATATCCGCCCCTTGGGGGCGTGGAAAATCGGAGAAAACTATATCTTCCAAAGTCTTATAGGTAGAGCTTCAAAATTTGATATATAGGTTACTGTTGCCCTGCTTAATAGATTGCCCAAAAATGATATATATCAAATTGTTGGGGGCGTGGCAAATCAGAAAAAACTGTATCTATATCCTTTGCAATTGCAAGGGTATTACCAAACTTCGGCATGGCCGAAGTTAGCCCATCCCTCTAGTTCAAGACATGATGTTGGTAGCAAAACTATAAACAAAAATATATAGTGTATAACTGCAAAACTCCCTACTCTTTGAAATACGTTTTATTTTAGTTTTGGGGCCAATGGGGCGGTATCGCGATTCAGTTTTTTAGGCATATCTTTAACATCATTTATGCTACAGACCTCAAATAAAATACAGTTTCGGTTTTTTTATATTTTGGATACCGGCTCCACATTTTACAAAATTTATTTAAGTTAACTAAGTTCAGTTGCAAATAAAGCCATATTTAAATTTTTTTTTTTAGGCAAAACCGCAGTAAAAAAAATAAGGCTGAACATTTGATCAAAATCCGTTTAGTAACACAGAAGTTATTAAAGAAAGCAGAGGGATGGGCTAACTTCGGCCATGCCGAAGTTTGGTAATACCCTTGCAATTGCAAAGGATATAGATACAGTTTTTTCTGATTTGCCACGCCTCCATCAATTGGATATATATAAATTTTGGGCAATCTATTAAGCAGGGCAACAGTAACCTATATATAAAATTTTGAAGCTGTACCTATAAGACTTTGGAAGATATAGTTTTCTCCGATTTGCCACGCCCCCAAGGGGCGGATATATATAAGTTTTCATAATTTTGTCGAAACGGTCAAGCCTAACGTATGCGTCAATTTTTGGGACTCTAGGTGTAAAATTGTAGAAGATATAGTTTTATCCGATTTGCCACGCCCCTAATGGGCGTAGATATATATTCTTAATCTTTTTTTCTAGGGGTGGTTGATACAAATATATGTTTAAAGTTTCAAGTCTCTGGCTTTAACAGCATCCAAAATATTGGAAGATTTATGTTAAGTACTATATAGACATTCCCGATTTTCCACGCCCCAAGTAGGCGTGGATATATAATTTTTTGATTAATCTAAAGGGAAAGCCAACAGTATATTACTTTCCAAATTTGGATGCTCTAGCTTTAAAAATGTAGAAGATATAGTTTTATCCGATTTGCCACGCCCCCCAAGGGCGTAGATATATAATCTATATCTTTTTGTATTTGGGTGCAACTCAGGAGTATATATTCCAAACTTCAAGTCTCTGACTTTAATAACGTCGAAGTTATCCCACTAAAAATTTCTTAAAACCGATCTGTCCTATGGGAGCTATAGGATATAGTCATCCGATCCGGATGATTCCGAGATATACAATGCCTGCAGCACATTCCAGCCTATGTGCAAAATTTCAGTTCTGTAGCTCTTATAGTCTCGGAGGAGATTGCGTTGATCCAGACAGACGGACAGACGGACATTTCTATATCAACTCAGCTAGTCTTGCTGATCAAGAATATATATACTTTATATGGTCGGAGATGCTTCCTTCTCTGCGTTGCAAACTCCTGACCAAAATTAATATACCCTTTTTGCAAGGGTATAAAAATGTTCTAAATTGGTAAAAGCACGGTTTTTTGAAACATCACCTCGGACTTGGTTCAGGGGATCTCGTAGTCACACCTGACTAGAGCGCTTTACTTGTTTCCTTCTTAGTTCTTAGAAATTTGATTTTTGAATGACACTAATGCAAGCATATAATTATACATAAATGCTTATTAGTCAGAAAAGACTATTCAAAGACCTTGCAGTCAGTAATATTATTAATTTTTTTAATATTTTTTCTATTTATTATTAAGCTATTTATGTAGTAATTATGTAGTATTTATGTAGCCTTTAAAATATTACTTACCTCTCTTGCAAATACTCCACGTAGTCGACTTTGAATTATTATTACGCTTCGACGTATTCTTAAAAATTTAATTCGCAATTTCCAACCTCTGTATGCGTGCTGTATAATAAGTATTGATTTTTTTACATGCATATAATACTTATTGTTTAAATATCGTCTCCAGTTCTTCTGTATTATTATTGAATTGGCACATCTAATACTTTTTCTTTTATCCTCTAATGGCTCACTAGCAGAACTTCTCAAAAATATTTTGGTTTTACCAATTTGCCATTCAGTTTCAGGGACTTGAAGTTCCTTTAATACAAGCAGTATATCATTGGGGTTACTGGAATTTATTTTATTTCTAATTAAACATTTATATTTTGATAAAAATTCGGAGAAAGTCAGATGAATGGGAAAGCCTTCTCTTCTTATTCGAATTATATCTAAAATTCCAAGATACCGCAGTTGATCGAGCACCAACGATTCATTGTATATATTTGGTTGCTTAAGTGAATTTGGTTTTATGCATCGAATATACCTGCAAAAAAAAAGTTCAAGCAATTAGGACGATAATACTGAGTTAATTGTAAAATCTTGTAGTTTACATTGCTCATCATTGCATTACTTATTTCTTTCTAATTTTTTAAATAATACAATTGTTTCGAATATCAGATGTGAATTTTGCAGACTCCCCTTTGAGATTGTGTAGCGTAAATAATAATTAGTTAAAAAACAGTTTTCTTTAAATTCCCAGAAAAAAAACAAGTAAGAACGTTGCAGTCGGGCGGCACCGACTGCGTCAGACTCTGTTCCTGTTAAAGGTGTGTAGGCTCAATAAATATGTAGACCGTCCGTCCGTCTTTCCGTATGTTTGAATGCGAGATTATTGAGATTCCTTTTTTGAGCATGTCTTTTACATCAATTTAGCTACAGTCATACAATTTTACATATAGCTTTTTTAAAATAAAATACTATTTTTGGTTTTTATTATATATTTTGGATACTGGCTCCACATTTCACAAAATCAATTTAATAAAAGTTCAGTTGCAAATAAAGCCACATTTAAATTTTTTTTAATTTTTTAGGTAAAACCGTATTTTTAATAAAATATAAGGATTTATGCAGAAAGTTTTATCAAAATCCATTAAGTAACATAGAAGTTATAAAAAAAAAAAAAAAACATTTTAATAAATGATAATATCACGCGGCAGCGATGGGAATAGAACCTGGGTCACGCGCTTCGCATGCCACCGACTCTACCCACAACACCACGGCGTCTCTTGAGCCAAATTGAGTTTGGTGTGTTGATTTGGTTAAACAGACTTGCCCCAGTTAGGTCAACTAGAATTTGTTTTAATAAATATAAGGATTTATGCTAAAAATTTTATCAAATCCATTAAATAACATAGAAGTTATAAAAAAATAAAAAAAAACATTTTATTAAATGATAATATCACGCGTCAGCGCTGGGAATCGAACCTGGGTCACGCGCTTCGCATGCCACCACTCTACCCACAACACCACGGCGTCTCTTGCGTGGCTATGTGCCAAACTGAGTTTGGAAGTGTTTTGATTTGGTTAAACAGACTTGCGTTGTGGTAGCGAAGACCCTGCTTCAATCCCCAGTTAGGTCAACTAGAATTTGTTTTAATAAATATAAGGATTTATGCTGAAAATTTTATCAAATCCATTAAATAACATAGAAGTTATAAAAAAAATAAAAAAAAACATTTTATTAAATGATAATATCACGCGTCAGCGCTGGGAATCGAACCTGGGTCACGCGCTTCGCATGCCACCACTCTACCCACAACACCACGGCGTCTCTTGCGTGGCTATGTGCCAAACTGAGTTTGGAAGGGTTTTGATTTGGTTAAACAGACTTGCGTTGTGGTAGCGAAGACCCTGCTTCAATCCCCAGTTAGGTCAACTAGAATTTGTTTTACGGAGGCTTACATTATGATTATTATTATTTTTTTTTTTCGTAAATTTTAATTTCATGAACAGTAACCCACATGTCAAATTTGGATGCTCTACGTCTAAGACTGTAGGAGATACAGTTTTACCCTATTTGCCACGCCCCAAATGGGCGTAGCTATATATAACATACATTTTTGGGTAGAGGTAGGATACTAGTATATATATTCCAAGTCCCAACTCTGACGGAAATATTGCCGAAATTATCACGGTTTTAGTAAAAGATATAGTAATTCCCGATTTGCCACGCCCCCAGAAGACGTGGATACATAACTTTTGACTTATCTTAAGAGGAGGTCAACAGTATCCCACATGCAAAATTTGGACGCTCTAGCTCCAAAACTGTAGGAGATACAGTTTTATCCGATTTGCCACGCCCTTAATGGGCGTAAATATCTATAATATATATTTTTGATTCCGAGTGATCTACTTGCACATGTATTCCAAATTTCAAGTCTCTAGCTCTTAATACGCTCAAAATATTATAAGATTTATACAAATCGCTATATATATATTCCCGATTTGGTACGCCCCCAGGGGGCGTGGGTATATAACTTTTTGATGTAACTTAAGGGAAGGTCAACAGTAACCCACATGCCAAATTTGGATGCTCTAGCTTCAAAGCTGTAGAAGATATAGTTTTATCCGATTTGCCACGCCCACAATGGGCGTAGATATATAATCTATATCTTAAAACGTCCGCGTGGTGTACACGAATATATATTCTAAACCCCATTTCTTAGACTGCAATATTGACTAAAATAACAGCGTTTTAGTCTTAATAGATAAAGCATTACCCGATTTGCCACGCCCCCTGTGGGCGTATCGGAAAAATACTCAAACTTGATCTGACGCGGATACACACGAGTATATATTCCAAATTACAAGTCTCTAGCTTCTATAGTGTCCAAATGCTGCGCGTTCATACAGACAGACGGACAGACAGCAAGACGGACATTGCACAAATCCAATAGACTCTTTTTCCCTTTGGGAACAGAGTCTAAAAATGAAAACAATGTAAAACGTTAGCAGACGGAAGCATGGCCGACCCCTTAAACATATATATTTTATATCAGTTTGTTTATACGACAGTATGAACGCATCGATCTCGGTGAGTATAAGAGCTTTAAACTTTAAACTTTAAATTTTACACGTAAGTAGGTATATGAATTGCTAACTATAAATAAAAATTTTGTACATTTGTCTAATTTGTAGCATATAAATAAATTTGTATGTACTTAAAATTAATAAAAGGTAAGTGGTTAAACCGTCTCAAAATATATTTTAAAAAATATTTTAATTGTTATAATCACTTTCGCAACTATTTGTTCCTCAAGACGTGTGTTACCTATGAAAGCACACACATCACTATGTCATTGGTGGTAAATGGGTTTTTACCGCCAGGCATGATCAGTATGGCAACGTGCATTGTTTGAAGACACGATTAATTACAGACAACGTTTAGATTGACTGATTCAAGACAAACAAACAAATTAAATTAATTTAAAAAAAATATATATATATATTTTATATAATAAATAAAAATACATTCACATTGCGAATATTAAACACACTCTCCAAATAAGCATTTTTATAATTGGACTGCCGTGTTCGTTGTTGGCGTTAAACATTTTTTTTAAATATTAATCTTTGTTCGAAGTCAAATTCGGCAAGCTAAATATATATATTTGTAAATATCTTGAGGAAAAAATCATCTAGTACATATCATTCTGAATATAAAGACTAGAGGGATGGGCTAACTTCGGCCATGCCGAAGTTTGGTAATACCCCTCCAATTATAAAGGATATAGATATAGTTTTCTCTGATTTGCCACGCCCCTAACAAGTGGATATATAAAATTTTTAGTCAATCTTTTGAGCATGGCAACAGTAACCTATATATCAAATTTTGAAGCTGTACCTATAAGAATTTGGAAGATATAGTTTTCTCCGATTTGCCACTCCCCAAAGAGGCGGATATATATAATTTATCATAATTTTGTCGAAACGGTCAATCTTAACGTTTTTGTAAATATTTCTACGTGTAAAATTGTAGAAGATACAGTTTTTGCGATTTGCCACGCCCCTAATGGGAGTAGATATATATGATATATATTTTTTTCTAGGAGTGGTTGATACAAATATATGTTTTAAGATTCAAGTCTCTGGCTCTAACAGCGTGCAAAATATTAGAGTGTTTATGTTTATGGCCAAAATTATATTACTTTCCAAATTTGGATGCGCTAGCTCTAAAACTGTAGAAAATATAGTTTTACCCGATTTGCCACGCCCCCAATAGGCGTAGCTATATATATAACATATATTTTCGAATGGTGGTAGGATACACAAGTGTATATTCCAAATTATAAGTATAAGACTTCAATAGCGCCAAAGATATTCCACTTAAAAATTTCATTTTAAACAGACAGACGAACAGACCTACATGGCTATATTAACTCAGCTCGTCTTGTTGATCAATAATATATATACTTCATATAGTCACAGATGCTTCCTTCTGTGCGTTGCAAGCTTCTGACCAACATTTATATACCCTTTTCGCAAGGGTATGAAAACTACATATAAGTGTTGAAGAAAGTATTGGAAATTAACTCATTTCAAAAATGAGTTGCAATGATTAAGTAGGATTTAATGGCCAAATGCCGAAGATTCACTTAGACTAGTCGTGGTCGTATATATTAATTCTGTTGACTGAGACTAGCCACTGGTTTTTTAATTCAGCACAATAAGATGCCATCCAAATAGGAAAGGCAAGTCATATATAACGTATATATAGATATATATATATGTGATCATGATTTTTCATTTCAAATTTTTTCATCCCTTCTTGATATTACAGTATACCTACAATCTATCTAATCTGCAATCTAATTTTTATTTTAACTGCAGACTGATTAAAAAAAATTATTTTCAAGTCTGAAATAAATAAAATACGTATTTTCGCATAAGCCTACCTACACAGAAGTCAAAATATTGATTTTTATTGATAACAAAGTAATATTGTAGGATGAGTTATTGAAAAAAATAATAAACTAGTACTGCGTATGGTATACAATTCTCTTGCTTTTGTAGTTTACGATCGTTGCGTTCATATGGACAGATGGACGGACATGGCTAAATCGACTCAGCTCGTCGTCCTGATCCCGAATATATGTAAATACTTTATGTATACATTGTCGCAAAATTATTATACCCTGCAGTCCGATTTTTAATGGGTTCAGGGTAGAAAACGAAATAATTTGGCACGCTCTCAGTGAAATAACTTAAAAGATGAAAGCCACAAAACCACTTTAATGTTATTTTCAATTTAAATATGGGTATAAAATATATCTAGTCATTCTTGTATTAACAATTTAATATTCATTCAAATTTAAAAAAGGTTGATATAACTTACCAAAGTTTAGTATTCTGAAGCACATCAATTAGAGACTGCAACTGTTGACGAAATTGATCACTAATTGTCGATTTTGATTTACTTGTACCACGTTGGTTAGTTGATGTATTTTGTATTAAATTAGAGCACGCTAAATCCTTAAAAAAAACAAAATATTTGTAATATTATTATAAGACAAAGCAACAAAAGATATACATATAGTAGTATGTCACGCCCCAAGATATAATTTTAAACCTTTATAGGAGACCAACAGAAAGATAATTGTCCAATTCGCATATTCAAGCTTTAAAACTGTAGACGATATTTTTATACTCGTTCTATTAAGTTTAATTACTATTATATCTATTAAGACTAAAACGCTGTTATTTTCATTAATATTACTGTCTTAGAACTGGGATTTGGAATATATATTCGTGAACATCACCCCGACTCAAATATGT
>JAWNOY010000186.1:0-100000 GCA_035045545.1 Drosophila gaucha | reverse complement strand
TTCTTAATGCAATTTTCAGGACATAATATTGACACCTAAAGCTGTATATATCTCAACTCCCTAGTACTTGAAATACGATTTTTCCACTTATGGGGCTAATGGGGAGGTATCTAAAATTTAAAAAGTTTATTATCTGTATTTGCATCACAGAAACATACATAGTTAATTTGGAATCTCTAGGTATTATGGTCTTTAAGTTTAATATTGATTGTTATCGATAATAAGGAAATAGGATGAGTTATCGAAAAAAAAAAATAAACTTGTACTGCGTATGGTATACAAGAATATATATCTAAAATCTCAAATCTCTAGCTTTTGTGGTTTACGAGATCACTGCGTTCATACGGACGGACAGACGGACAGACGGACAGACGGACGGACGGACAGACGGACAGACGGACATGGCTAGATCGACTCAGCTCGTCGTCCTGATCAAGAATATATATACTTTATGGGGTCTGCCACACCTCCTTCTGCCTGTTACATACATTATCACAAAACCATTATACCCTGAATTCCCATTTTCAATGGGTTCAGGGTATAAAAATTGGTAATAGTGCCTATAGTTGCCACTGAACCATAATTAAATTGATTTTATTTAATTTCGAATAGGTATTCAAAATGTAAAATAATTCAAAATTGTTCATAACACACGAGAAACTTAATGCAATTGGTGAGTTTGGCTTAAATATAAAAAGTGTAAAAGATATGGTAAAAAAAACTGAATTTCAAAAACGTCTTTAACCGATATCTTGAATTCTCATTTTTAATGGGTTTAGTGTATAAAAACTGTCTTGAAACTGATAACCCATGAAAACCATTCACACAATCAAATAAATCTTTAATAAAAAAAAAAAAAATTTTTAACCGCATTTGGTGCCCCACGACCTCAGTGTTACAATACAATGTTAAAAGGTAAGAACTACTTATTATAAAATGAATTTTTAGTTTTGCACTGTTGAGATGTCTTGCATTTTGATATAACAAAAAAATTAACAAGCGTCCGAAAAAGTTTTTTGGTACAGAAGAAATCGATTTCTCGAAGAGTCGCAAAATTATTTTTCGAAGTATAAATATATCCAGCATTTTAAATTATGATTTTAAAGTATGGGAACATGCCACACTCTTTGCATTCTACCTCTATAAACTTGATGATATCAATAAGATGTTGCTCTTATAGTAAAATGTCATAAGAGCATTCAAGTGCTTTACATATTACATCAGTTTTATCATGTAAATAATTATTACAATATATGACGTTCTGTTAGAGTCAGAGTCTTGAAACTTAAGACACAGATTTGTATTGACGACTTCTAAAGAAGGATATAGTGTATAAAACTACGCCTATTAGGGGTCTGGCAAATCTGAAAAAATTTTATACCGACTGTCTTAAGCATTGATATATACAGTGAGCCAAAAAAGTATTGGCACAGAAGCAATTTCCATGTTCCGAACGCTATAACTTTTGATCCTGTAGGACGACAACCAAAAAATGCTTATAAAATGCTTATATATAAAACAACATATAAACTATTTATTTTATAAGCTGAAATTAAAATATTAGCATTTTTTCCTGTGCTTATGCTAGTTGTAGTGAAAAAAGGCACATATTTACGCAAAAAAAGTATTGGCACAGTACAGCATGCTGGCCTTTGTTTATGCTATTGTAACGGTAAATTACCGTTTTTTTTATATTATATTTTGCTTTTAGCTTCTGCAATACGCACATAATATGTTTTGCTTCATATTCGGTTTTCATTTCATCACAAACACGCAAAAATGGGCAGAGGATCTGAGATTTCGTTAGAATCGCGAAAATGTATTATAAACCTTTATATTCAAATTAAAAGTTATCGGGAAATTGGCGTATTGATTGATCGTCATCGTCAAGTATTCGTAATATTGTTAAGCATTACGTTAGCAGCGGGAAATTGGAGCCAGAAAGCCGAATTGGACGTCCAAAAAAATTGACGCAGCGTCAAGAGAGGATTATAGTGGCTGCAGTGGCTCAGAATCCGACGACATCATCTGTAAAACTATGTCAGACGTTACAGAAAGAAAACTTTTCCCCACAAACTGTGCGGAATACACTCCATAAGGCTGGTTACAGTGGTAGGGTACCACGTCGCAAGCTTTTCATATCAAAGGCAAACAAAAAGAAGAGGCTAGAATTTGCTAAAGCTCACGTAAATGAGCCTGATTCGTTTTGAAACAATGTTATCTTTAGTGACGAATCCAAGGGTAAAATTTTTTTTATCCGATGGTGCCCAAAAAGTGTGACGTAAAGCTAATAAGGAGCTTAAAGATAAAAAATTTGATGAAGACATGTTTATCTTATTTTAAAAACTAATTTGACTCCCAGTGTTTAGAAATTGGGGCTACATGGGACAAAATGGCTTTTCCATCAAGATAATGATCCTAAACATTCGTCGTTTTTAGTGCAGGACTGGCTTATATACCACTGCAAGCAGCTAAAAACACAACCACAATCATCGGATCTCAATCCTATTGAGCATGTATGGTATTTGTTGGACAAAAAAAATACGGTCTCAGCACATAACGTCAAAGGAATCCCAGGCGCTCGTCACCCAATGGGGGCAAATAACAAGCCAGGAGACGTCTAACTTAGTTAGAAGTATGAAAGGGCGTCTTCAAGCCGTTATCAAGGCCAATGGTGGTCAAGCAACTTATTAATTTTTTGTTTTTACCGCTATAAATGGGTTTCTTTACGTTTTTTTATGAAGTGCCTTTTTTTACTACAACAACCATAAGCATTGGAAAAAATGTTAATATTTTAATTTCGGTTTATAAAATAAACAGTTTATATGTTGTTTTATATATGTATAAAAAATTTCAGGACATAATATTGACATCGAAAGTTGTATATATGCGAAATCCCAACTCCCTAGTATTTGAAATATATTTTTTCAACTTTTGGGGCTAATGGGGGTATCAAAAATTTAAAATTTTTACTATCTGTATTTTCATCACACAAAGCTTTTATGGTCTTTAGGTTATAGCTAAAAAAGAAAGTTTAAATATCGATTGTTATCGAAAATAAGAAAATAGGATGAGCTATCGATAAAAACAATTTGTACTGCGTATGGTATACATGAATATATATCTAAAATTTCAAATCTCTAGCTTTTGTGGTTGTCGAGATCCCTGCTTTCATATGGACGGACAGACGGACAGACGGACATGGCCATATCGACTCAGCTCGTCGTCCTGATCAAGAATATATATACTTTATGGGGTCTGCCACACCTCCTTCTGCCTGTTACATACATTGTCACAAAACCATTATACCCTGAAATCCCATTTTCAATGGGTTCAAGGAATAAAAATATATATATCCGCCTCTTTGGGGCGTGGAAAATCGGACAACACTATATCTTCCAAAGTTTAATAGTTAGAGCTCCAAAACTTGTCACGTATATTAATACTCAATACATTGGCAAAAAATCATATATCCGCCTCTTGGGGGCGTGGCAATTCGGTAAAAACTGTATTTTGTACACTTTTACATCTAGAGACCCACAAATGATGTCTTCATGGCAAACCAGAGAAAATTATATCTATATCCTCTACAATTGCAAGGGTATTACCATGGCACGGCCGAAGTTAGCCCATCCCTCCAGTTTTTGTTAGATTTAATTAAATGAGAGAAAGATAAGAAATAATTATGCAAATTTTTTGATAATGTACTGTATGACTTAACAAATTTCCCCTTCACTGACTGCTCATGAGTAGAGTCTATAGAGAAATAAAAGTTGAATACTTTTTTCCTTTTTTAACTAGAACGTCGTTTAAAAGATGAGTTTCACGCGGAATTCAAAGCCGGTTAGTACTTTTAGAGGAGACATTCCCCAAGTAGAAGTGTAGAAGAGAGTAACCCTATTATAAAATGTGAAGTAAAATTAGACATCATGAACTAGTCCCAACTTTAACAAGAATCACAAAAAATATGTGCCTTGGAGGCAGGCAAGCAATCGTACATGTATACGAGATGTTCGATCCCATAGTTAAGCATACTACGAGGCAATGAAATTAAAAAAAGAGTTTTTGGTGCTGCACTAGCAGTGCTTACGTCACACAATACCATTTCTCAACTTTGACGAGATCATAGCTAGGCTTGGAATAGTATGACAAAGTCGAGAGGAACCTCACGCTCTTAACGAATTAAATCGACATGTCGAAAAAGCAGCAATTATTCTTACCTCAGGATTTCATGATGGACAGACTCAAATGCTTTGCTGAAGTCAGTGTAAAGTACAATAATTTACCAGGGAGGTAAACTCAAGTAAATTGGCTGCAATTGACGGACTCTGTACAAATCCATGCTAAGTCGGAGATAGAGTTATCATAACATTGAGAAACCAGAAGGAGGAATTTCGACTTGGCTATAAAACATTCCAGACAGATTTTTAAAATCTTTTAAGATATTTAGACTTTATATTTTGATGAAAGGATCAACGATACGTTAAAGGGGTTAAAAAAGAAACAGTAGATGGAATAACTAAGGATAAAGCTAACCCTAATGTAGGATGGTAAGTTTCCTCCGGAACGGACTTTGGAGATGAACTAGAAACATCAATAATGGAGTTATCATTATACAAGATCAAGTAATCCTTTCAAATGATTTGAGATTGAGTTAATTTGAAAAAGAAGAAAGTTCAAGCATTCCATCAAAAAACGCATGATGTATTGACGGAGTGAAATAATTTGATTCAGAACGGTATTTTTTTGTGGGTGAGGTAGGTGAAATGCTTTACGCACCATCAGCCAGGCCGTCGCTCTGACCGGTGTGTCGGGCTGCTATTGCGGGACTTTTCCCCATTTTGTGTAGGTATTTTCGAACATACCCATGCCTTGATGACATTTGTGTCAAGTAGAAAGATGTCTCACCATGCTTTCTATTAGCCATGTTTGTATATAAGCAATAATTTTTGTCCATATTCCGAACTTCTCGTTAGACCATCGCTCCTTCCAGGAGGCTAAGGTCTGATTTCGCATATCCTTTGCCGACTGCGCTGAGAATTCCACATTTCGCTTAAGTTCAAATCTCTTCTTGAGCTCTTGCGCAAGGAGGTCGATCGGTACTACTGACGCTATCATCGACACAGCAGCTCCCGATACTGTACGGTACGCAGAAGCTATCCTTAAAGCAGCCCTTTTTGAACCGACAGCATCGGTTTTGGCTTCACTTCTGATTTTAAGGTGTCCGCCCACCATTCGCTATCGTACATTGGGATCGCGTTAGATGATTTCATTAGGAGCCTTCGCTTTGCTGCTGTCGGCCCGTCAATATTTACCATCAGCCAATTTAGAGAGCCCGTTGCTACTGCTGTATTGCATGTTGGAGCTGTCCCGAAAATGTTAGTTTACTATCTAGTCTCACGCATGTTTTTTGGGCTCTCATCATGCCACTTACTTGCATCTCTATCTCGGTTGGAATCTGCCTGCTCGTAATAAGGAGTAACTTCGTTTTTTGGGTAGCCGGCTCTAGAGCTCGGGAACTTAGCCACGTCTATGTGCGGATCATAACTTAGGTAAGTCTACGCTGAGCTTCTACGGTATTTCTTGCGGTGATAACGGCTGCGATTTCATCCGCATATCCTATTAGGAATGTATCCTCAGGCATTTCCAGTCTTAGAATATCGTCGTAGCTAATATTCTAAAGTTCTGGACTGATCCTGTGCAGCTCCCCCCGTTACCCGAAACCGTTTGGTTCCTGTTTTTGTGTGGTACAGGAGCACTCGGTCCCGTAGGTAGCTTTTTATCATGCCCATTAAATATTCCGGGATGTGAAAACGCTGTTTTAGTGAATCTAACATGTCAAAGCATCTTACGCTATTGAAAGCATTTTTGACGTCACGTGTTACCAGTAGAACCACCGGACGCGAGTATGCATTTCCTCTTTGCGTCGCCGTAGCTGCTTGAACCACTTCCTCGATGGCACCCATAGTGAATTTTCCAGCTCGTTAACCAAGCTGTCTAGCACTAAGTCCTCCAGCATTTTCTACTGCAGCAAGTAGTCTGGGCTTTATTATTTTCTCTAATAATTCTCCGGCCGTGTTGAGCATGCACAGTGGGCGGTATGCCGACGGTGTGGTGAGGTCCCCTTTTCCTTCGCTGATCAAGACAAGTCGCTGTTCTTTCCACGCCTCTGGAAATCATCTTTCTTTCAGACATGCGTTGTACATTCTTAGCAAGAATGTGGGCCGCCTATCTGCAATGTGTTTCAATATCTCCGCTGATATATTGTCTGGGACCGAAGAGTTTTTATACCCTGAATCCATTGAAAATGGGAACTCAGAGTATAATGGTTTTGCAAAAAGTATGTAACAGGCAGATGGAGGCTGTGTATACAGCTCGCATATCGACTTTGCTTTAAATATTCGATAAATTTTCCAGTTTCAATAATATCCGTTTATTTTAATTTAAACCGTTATCGAGATTCAATTTTTTGACCATATCTTTTACATCTTTTTAGCTACAGTTCCCAAATTTTGCATTAATCTTTTTGTAAATAAACTACATTTTCTATTTTTTTATGTTTTGGATACCTGCTCCATATTTTACAAAACCAATTTATTAAAAAAAAAATTATTAAAGCCACAATTAAATTTTTATAAATTTTTGGCCAAACCCGTATTTTCTATAAAATAAAAGCATTCAATGCTGAAAATTGCATTTAAATCCGTTCAGTAATACAGAAGTTATTAAAAAAAAAACATTTTGTCAATTGACAAAAGCACGCGGCAGCAGCATTGCATTTGCTTTATACGTGTGCACACATACATTTAATCACCTACGCAGTAATCGGCGCGCGTACTTGTGTATGTATGTGAATATGTGTGTGAGTTTATGTGGGCGCGGAGGGTAACATGTATAGATAAAAGATGTAAGTGAGGTTGTTTAAAACATCAGATCGGACTTGGTTCAGGTGATCTCGTAGTCGGGCAGACCCGACTAGAGCGTTCTTACTTGTTATTTGTTAAGGATTGAGCAGCGATCTTGAGGTCCTCCTAAGTGAAGATCGGGGCTGAGTACTGAGGCTCTACTGGTAAGCGCTCCTCCGCTTCATGAGCTTGTGCTGGAAATAGTATTCTCACTATGTGATCCATGGTTTCATTCTCTTCATTTGGTGCTGCTCCATAGCTTCTGAGCTTCTTCATTACAATTTTGTAACCAAGGCCCCAAGGATCTCTGTCGATATCCATGCAATCTTTCTTATCTTTCCACTTGTTTTTTTTTGCTTCGCGAAATAGCAACCAACAAGGTCTGTTTCACGATTTTTAATGCTGCCGCTTCCACTGTGTATGCGTGATGCGTTTTTGGCATTGCAGCATTGCAAGCCCTTTTCATCGTTTTTAGGCTGATTTCGACTATCGCTGTTGAGCTTGATACCACGTCAAATTGGCTATCTGGTCTGTCAATTTGCGCGAACAGTTTTTCCGGATCCAATTTGCTTTTATCCCACCTGCGGGGTTTCTTTGCGGAGCACTCCGGAGAAGCCTGCCGCCCATCATGAAAACTGTATAAGATATACTCATGATCACTGCCAGTGAAGTCATCCAGTAGTCTCCAGTTTTCGATCCGATTTACGATCCGTTTAGAACCTAGGGTTATATCCGGTATTGTACCTTCGTATCTCGGGTTATTGTACGTGGCTTTCCGGCCTTGGTTTGCAACCACAAGTCTAGTCCTAAAAGCCATATCCATTATTTTCCGCCCTCTAGAGTTAGTTGTGGGCATTTCCCAGTCAACTGCTCGCCCAATGAAGGGCTCATGTCGGTTCATGACCATATGCTCGATACCATCTAACTTCAGTTGGAAAGTATTTATGTCGTCGCTGGGTATCAGGTAACAACTGACAATTGCAACGTCACTAAAGCGTGCTTAAACGAAACAGTTTCCATGTTTACCCTCTTGTAGTAGCGCTTTGCTAATACTAGGTATCCATATTCATGCGGTCTTCATTTCATCCTCTAGCCAGGTTCCGTTGTCCTTCCATTTATATTGCTCGCTGATGACCACTAAGTCGATTGCGTATTCCGCTACGAGTTGAGTCAACAGTGCGTCTGCAGTTTTGCTACGATGAAGATTAGCCTGAAGGATCTTCATCATTTTGTTGTAGGTAGTCGAGTCCCTGGGCATTTCTGCGATCCAGGCATGTGATTGACTGGATTGCGTCCCGCGTCTGTACAGATACAGAATTTTTGCAGTTTTTTGCAGCATTTCATTTTAATTAAACGGTTCAGAATGGAAAATGGTGTTAACAGTGCACTATTGGAAAAAAAAGTCCAATATTTTTGCATTTATGAAATATTTTTTGTGTTAAATTATATTAATTTGCTTTAATTTTCGAATTATAAACATCTTATCAAGACTAGAAAATATTTTTAAAACTTTATGGACAACCCATACTTTCTGATACGCCCTTAAAGTCAGATGATTCCGCGTTGCTTTCTGTTCAAAAAAAAGCGTGCGAAAAATTGTACAAATTGCAAGTTTAGTGCTGCGCTAAATAAGCACGAAAAATCTTTATATTTATTATAATTATAATAAATATATATGGTGCCTCAGTTTCAGCAAAAAAATGCAAGGAAAACACCTTCTTAATTCTTAATGTTATGAGAATTATTTATTTCGATGCAAAGGTCAATTTGTTCGGGACCCTAAAGAATTTTATTCGTTTGTAAACTCGAAGCGAAACCAACACATTTTTTATACCCTGAACCCATTGAAAATGGGAAATCAGGGTATAATGGTTTTGCAAAAAGTATGTAACAGGCAGAAGGAGGCGTGGCAGACCCCATAAAGTATATATATTCTTGATCAGGGTGACAAGCTGAGCCGATTTAGCCCTGTCCGTCTGTCTGTCCGTCCGTCTGTCCGTCCGTCTGTCTGTCCGTATATATGAACGCGTCGATCTCAGAACCTATAAGAGCTACAGACTTCAAATTTTGCACGAAGGTCCATGTATACAGCGCTGTTTGTTTTTGATATTCGATAACTTTTTCCGTTTCACTGATATCGATTAAAAACTTTATCAAGATTCAGTTTTTCTTTTACATATTTTTAGCTACAGCTACCAAATTTTGCAATTAGCTTTCTGTAAATAAAATACATTTTCTTTTTTTCATATTTTGGATACCAGCTCCAAATTTCACAAAAAAATTTATTGAAAAAAATAAATTATCAAGCCACAATTTAATTTTTTAAAATTTTTTTGCGAAAACCGTATTTTCAATAAAATAATAACATTCAAGGCAGAAAATTGCACTCAATTCAGTTAAGTAATACCGAAGTTATTAAAAAAAACATTTAGTCATTTAGTTTGGCAAAAGCACGCGTCAGCAGCCTGTACGTGTGCACACATACATTCAAATCAACTACGCAGTAATCGGTCCGCGTGCTTCTGTGAGCATGGTATGTATATGTGTGCATGTGTATACAAATGTGTGCATGTGTATATGTGTGCACGTGTATATGTGTGCATGTGTATATGTGTGCATGTGTATATGTGTGCCTGTGTATATGTGTGCCTGTGTGCATGTGTATATGCGCGCAGAGGGAAATATGTGTTGATAAAAGATGTAAGCTAGGTTGTTTAAAACATCAGCTCGGACTTGGTTCAGGGGATCTCGTAGTCGGGCTGACCCGACTAGAGCTTTCTTACTTGTTTATTATTAGCAATGATTCTGATGCATCTGATCTCTTTGCTAATTTCTTCCAATCCACCTATTCTGCTTGTAATCCCTATAATATGTCTTACCCATATTATATTTCCCCATCCAAATTCTTTTATTTCTCCTACTGTGAGGCTTGATTCCATTTCATCTGCCATTGGCAGTTTAAAATCCTCTTTCTCCCCTGGGCCGGACAACATCCCTCGTTGCATTATTAAGGAGTGTACTGGTTCCCTTTCGTTTCCAATGCTCAAGCTCTTTAACCTGTCTTTGGAAACAAGTATTTTCCCAAATATGTGGAAAGAATCTTATATCATTCCTCTCCACAAAAAAGGTGGCAGGTTTGATATTTCCAATTACAGGGGTATAGCAAAATTGTCTGCTATACCAAAATTTTTTGGAAAAATAATTACCTCGACTTTGCAACATTTTTGCAAATTCGTATTATCTCCGACTCAGCATGGATTTGTACAGAGTCGGTCAACTGCAACCAATTTACTTGAGCTCACCTCTTTGATAAATGATAGTTTTGTTGACAAAATGCAAACTGATGTAATTTACACCGACTTCAGTAAAGCATTTGACTCTGTTCATCATGAAATCCTACTTCAAAAGTTAGACCTTATTGGTTTCCCTCCCTCACTATTGTCCTGGATTTCGTCTTATTTAAAAGATCGAACTCAAAGAGTTTTGCTCAGATCACCCAAATCGAAACTTGTTTATGTTTCATCGGGTGTACCGCAAGGTAGTCATCTGGGTCCAATACTCTTTACTCTTTTCATTGATGATCTTCCATCTTTAATATCTCACTCTCAGATACTTGTGTATGTTGATGATGTGAAGCTTTTCGTGTCTTATGCTGACTCTTCCCATGACCTACATCTGCAACAGGACTTTAATTCTATGCAATTGTGGTGTGATGATAATCATTTACATTTAAATTGCTCTAAATGTATGGTTATGACCTTTAGTCGTTCAAAACATCAATTTGTTAACTATTCAATTAACAATACTTCTATAAGGCGTATTTTTGAAATCAAAGATCTTGGTGTACTCTTTGACTCAAAACTATGTTTTAACAATCATATTTGTACTATTGTAAATGAAGCCAAAGGTGTTGTAGGGTTCATTAAACGTTGGTCAAAAGAGTTTAATGATCGTTTTATAACCAAACTTCTTTACATTTCGCTTGTACGACCAATACTTGAGTACTGCTCTTGTATATGGTCTCCTCAGCATAAGATTAAACAGGATCGTATCGAGTCTGTCCAAAAGCAGTTTTTAATCTTTGCCTTACGAGGTTTGAATTGGGACCCCATTCAACGTTTGCCCTCTTACCGCAGTAGACTTCTGCTCCTTGATCTTCCATCATTAATCAACAGTAGAACTTCCCTTGGTGTTATCTTTCTACATAAGTTGATTATTGGTAATATTGACTCCATCTTTCTTTTAGGGCGTCTCAAGTTCTCTGTGCCTGGGAGACCAACCAGGTATTTCCGTCCTTTACATTTATCACAGTGCACAACAGATTACTCTCTGCATAATTCTTTATATGTGCTTTGTCACAATTATAATAAATTTTATTACGTCTTCTCATCTGAACTCTCTCTTCCTATAATAAAATCGTGGCTCAGTATCTAGCTATGAGTAGGGATATAGCCGGCCGGGCGGCCATCTTTAGTTTTATAGATCCCAGTAATATCACTGACTACTTTTAGCTGTGATCTGGGGCATAAGGGACGGTCGGGCAAATATAATTCCCGTAACGTGTCGGTGATATTATTAGGGTAATTGATGTAATTTTATATAGGCTATATATTTATTAGATAATATTTTTCTTATATCAATTCATATATTTTTCTGTTTTTTGTTACCTTCTGTGGCACACGTTTAGTCAACATATTATGAAATAAGTACCATATGTGGACAAAATACCATATGCCCCAACTGTGCACAAAGTTTTGATGGCATGGTTCCTGTTAGTGGTCTTGGAGAAAACGCATCAAAGGCTCGAAACAAAATTTTCAAAAATAATGGAGATTTATACCAGAAAGAGCTACAGTTTAAGTTTTTTTGTCAAGTTTTTGTATTCAAAAACGATTAAAGCTTAAAAAAATAAAAGGTTCCACGTGAAATGGTTGCTCTTTTCGCTCTAATTGAGCATAATGGAAAATTTACAATCGGAAAATGAAGAAGAAGAATATCAAGACAATTTTAAACTAAATATTGAATTGGAAGAAGAATTTAATGATTTTTTTAGGTTTCACAGGGTATCAGCTTGATCATCACATATTTTTACACATTTGTTTTAAGTAACTTAAATAAATTTCACTTAAAAATATGAATTATAAGCTTTATATTCATTATTAGAAAAAGTACATCTAAAATACACACAATTAAATTAATAAATTACAGGGGTGGAGTGAAGGTCCAATCAACAAAAAAAAAATGTTCCGAAATTGAATGAATAATTATATTTTAGGTGTCTGCAAAATTTCAACCTCTGGTTTTATTTTTAGAGTTTATGGCAAATTTTGGGCTTTTTTTTCTCTAACGTAGCGATAAGAACACCACCACCATTTTGAGCCGAACGATCCAATCTATAAACAGTGAAGTTACTTGAAAAGTGTTGACTGTTATAGATTGGGAGACTTAACCACGTTTCAGTAAAGGCTAAAATCTTATTATGATAAGAAAAGCTTTTTACAAACAGGTTCTTAATTTTTATACCCTGAACCCATTGAAAATGGGAAATCAATATGTGTGCATGTGTATATGTGTGCATGTGTATATGTGTGCATGAGTATATGCGCGCAGACGGTAATATGTATAGATAAAAGATGTAAGCTAGGTTGTTCAAAACATCAGCTCGGATTTGGTTCAGGGGATCTCGTAGTCGGGCAGACCCGACTAGAGCTTTCTTACTTGTTTCTCCTAAGGCCTCTAACATTTTGATAAATGATAGAGAACTCATTTGGAGTATGATCTAGCTTTTTGGTACATTACTCGAGGTAGTTTGTACCAATGAACATTTGATCAAAATAAGCAATGGCGGACAGAATTATGGACGACTTTCCATTCGATTTAAAAAGATTCCAGAGCTTAACTCAAAGCGAAAAATTAACTGTTTATATAATCTTATAAAATATTTGTTGCAAAGCACAAATAGCAATTATAGCAAAAATAGCACAAAACTCAATTACTACATCGAGTGGAAGCTCCATTGCTAATTTCGGCAACAACAAAAACATGCAGAAACCCGGTTCGGCTGTGCAGACTGGTATGGATCGCTACATTTATATAAAGCGAAAACTCAGCCCACAAAATACAAAATCTGGTAAGAAACTACAAATTATCCGAGGCAATAATAGTGGCAGAACCAATGAGGCACCGAACCCAAATAGATATGCCCTACTGGCAGATGCTAATCCCCATCCTGTTCAGCAGACCGAATCAATCGAAGAAGGCGTACCAAAAAAGCTAAGCCTCCACCTATATACATTCGCGAGCAAAGGTCAAGTACATTAGTAAACAAACTATCATTACAAATTGGCAACGAAAAATTTCATATAGTTCCTTTTAGAAAAGGAAATATAAATATACAAAAGTGCAAATTGACGCAGAAACAGACCACCGCGTAGTGGTGGATGAAGCAGGTAAAAACTTTTATACATATCAGCTCAAAAGCTCCAAAGGACTTCAAGTTGTCCTAAAGGGTATTGAATCAACAGTGACACCCGCAGAAATCATTGGGGGACTTAAAGATAAAAACTTCCATGCAAAAACAGTCATAAATATATTAAATAAAAAAAAACAGAGTGCCGCAACCACTGTATAGTTAAGCTCCTGTCAGAGAGCAACATTCTAAAGAAAAACGAAGTGCACCCAATATATAATCTACAGTTTTTGCTGAATCGTAGAATTACTATAGAAGAACCGCATAAGCGCAACGCTCCAGTGCAATGCTCAAATTGCCAGGAATATGGGCACACCAAGTCTACACCAGTCTGCGTCACTTGTGGTGACGGTCACAAATCTTCCGCCTTCTCCGCCAATAAAGATGATATAAAAAAGAAAAAGTGTGCAAACTATGGAGGACACCACACCGCACACTACAGAACTAATAAATGGCTTCTCTTCGTATAGCCATGTGGAATGAGAACGGCGTTTCACGGCATAAACTTGAAATAACTCAATTCCTATATGACAAACACATCGGTATAATGCAAAAACACAACTTCCAAACACGGGGCTATTTGTTCTACGGCACAGATCATCCAGACGGAAAAGCACACGGCGGACCCGGAATTTTAATTAAAAATCTCATATAACACCACTTTCATAAAAGGTTTACAACAAATTATCTACAAGCTACGTCTAAAAACGTACAAACGGAAAACAGCAAACTTAACATAGCCGCTATTTACTGTCCGCCGCGCTTTTTAATTTCTGAGATCAATTCACAGACTTTTACAGCTTTCTTGGGGATCGATTCATAGGAGCAGGAGACTGTAATTCCAAGCATACGCTCTGGGATCTCTAGTTGTGAACCCCAAAAGAATAAACTTAGTTTTGTTTCTCCAGGTAGGCCTACATATTGGCCAGCAGACCCTTGAAAACTACCAGACTTGATTGACGTTACAGTTACAAAAAACATAGCACGGAATCTGATAAGTGCCGAAGCACTCACGGACCTTTCATCCGACCACTCTCCCATTCTATTAAATCTTCTCCAATGCCCGGAAATCGTAGATCATCCACATAATCCCGCAACGCACAGAACCGATTGGCTTATGTACAATACAAGAAATATGTGAATTCCCACATTGACTTAGCCGAGCGGCTCAACATCGAAGCGGAAATTGACAGCTTTGTCGACGCACTGAAATCTGTTCTCATTGCAGCAGCCAAAATCTCAATGCCACAAGAGAGGAACGTGGCGGGGTGGCACAGCTATCATGGGTGTTGGGGTGTGCAGCAAATGATATACAGTTTATTATTATATTTTATATTTATTCTCTAGTTTAATTATAATTGGTAATGTGTCTTATAGTGCGCAAAGTTGCGTTGACCAATTTGAAGTAAGCTTAAATCTAGTGTAGACTAATAGTGTAGACTCTCTCGTTTACTGATATTTCCAGAAAACTAGGGCATAGACGGATCGGATGGTTCTCTTTCGAACACAGCTTACAACCTTGCTGGTTGACGCTTACTTTCGCTGTGATAGTTTGGAACCTGGCCATCGGCATGTCCTTTTTGAGGACTTGAGACTGGTTGATCGTGGTTGAAGGAAACTTGTGGTTTCAATAGCCTCAAACGTTCGATGTCTATCGATTAGGAATTATTTCATCAAGCCCCACGAAGGTACCCCTGTCCTACTGCTAATAGATTGCTCCCAGAGTAACATAGTTAATTTGGAAAGCCTTGATGAACAAATGAATACGAGAATGGCATCCCAATTCTGGTACTATGCAGGTCTTTGAGTGCTGCCCCGGTCTCTTGGTGCATGGATGTCAGACTGAATAGAGTCTTCAGTTGACTGTTCACTAACAAGCCGCTTGTTTTCAAAGCGCGCTGTCAGGTTGTTTAAGGCGGATTAGAATACTTCATTCGTGACAGTTGACTTGGAAACGATAGCCTTAGCCTCTCCTATCGTTTTGGAGTTCAGGTGGAATAGCTTTTCCACAGGTGCTAGGCATGGATTATGCTCATTTTGAACTATGTCTATGTCACATGTGGGAGATTGCAGCCTCGCGGAGTGGAGGGCATAGAAATTTTTGAGGTGCGACCGATGAAGCCGTGAGCTGTTCGATACGCTCTCCGAAATGGGCTGCCCACCGTTCGTAGACCATATAGCAATACTCGTACTTGGCCTGAACGGTGCTCAAATAATCCTTACTGTCTTTGTGATCGCTGGCTGAAAGGACCTTTGTGCAGCGATCAGCCTCCTCTTCTACTTTGCCCCATAATGTCTTCATATGGTCAAGACGGATCTTCAGAATACTATCTATATCCTTTGTAATTGCAAGGGTATTACCAAACTTCGGCAGGGCCTAAGTTTGCCCATCCCTCTAGCTAATTATTATTTTTATACCCTGAGCCCATTGAAAATGGGAAATCAAGGTATAATGGTTTTGCAAAAAGTACGTATGTAATAGGCAGAAGGAGGCATGGCAGACCCCATAAAGTATGTATATTCCTGATCAGGACGACGAGCTGAGTCGATCTAGCCATGTCCGTCTGTCCGTCTGTCCGTCCGTCCGTCTGTCCGTCTGTCCGTATGTATGAACGCGTCGATCTCAGAAAATATAAGAGCTAGAGACTTCAAATTTTGCATGATGGTCTGTGTATACAGCGAAAATATCGAGTTTGTTTTAGATATTCGATAAATTTTTCCGTTTCAATGATATCGATATAAAACGTTATCAAGATTCAGTTTTTTGACCATATCTTTTACATATTTTTAGCTACAGCTACCAAATTTTGTTTTTAGCTTTTTGTAAATAAAATACATTTTCAATTTTTTCATATTTTGGATACCGCCTCCACATTTTACAAAGCAAATTTAAAAAAAAAAAATTATAAAAGCCACAATTTAATTTTTTAAATTTTTTTAGCGAAAACCGTATTTTCAATAAAATAATACCATTTAATGCAGAAAATGAAATGAATGGAATTGTATTCAAATCCGTTAAGTAATACAGAAGTTGTTAAAGAAAACATTTTGTGAATTGACAAAAAAACGCGGCAGCAGCCTGTACATGTGCACACATACATTCAAATCAACTACGCAATAATCGGCGCGAGTACTTGTGTATGCATGTATATGTGTATATCTGTGCATGTGTATATGTGTGCATGTGCATATGTAGGCATGTGTATATATGTGCGTGCATGAGTATATGTGTGCATGTGTATATGTGTGCATGTGTATATGTGCACATGTGTATATGTGTGCATGTGTATATGCGTGCATGTGTATATGTGTGCATGTGAATATGCGTGCAGAGGGTAATATGTATAGATAAAAGATGTAAGCTAGGTTGTTTAAAACATCAGCTCGTACTTGGTTCACGGGATTTCGTAGTCGGACTAGAGCTTTCTTACTTGTTTTTAAATATATTTGTCAATATGCCCTATTAACTATAAGTATAGGGTATAGATATTACATATATAGTGACATATGTATTCACACACATTAATTATAACCTGCACTTGACTTGGCTCTCTCAATATTCGCCTCTCCCAAAGAGCGATCGTCTTAAGAACCAAAAGCTCCAAGGTTTAAAGTCCAATTAATAAAAGCTCAAAGCCGAGGTTTGCAAAACGTCTTCAGTACTTAGCATAATTAGTCTGGATTTTTGTCTTTACTCCGTAGTGTCGGATAAGTTGAAATAAAGTAATATTTTTTTTATAAGCCGATTCTCGAGCTTCATTATTATACGTCTGTATGTATGTATGTGCAAACATGTGGAGTGTTGTCAGACAAAAATTGACGCTCAGAGAGAGCTGGCTGGAGAGTGGCGGCAACTTGCACTTATGCATTCACTTATGTATGCATGTATGTGAATGCAGATGCAGCGCAAACCAAAGAAAAATAAAATGGAAGGTGCTTGAAACTGCACGGTTTGGGGCAATTGGATTAATGCATCCAAACATAAACAACATATGTCAACCGTTGCGTAGCTGGGACGAGCAGATCGGGGCGTCGATGACGATGCAGTTAAAATATATCCGACTCGACGGACCAATGTGGCGGGGTGGCACAGCTCTCATGGGTGTTGGGGTGTGCAGCAAATGATACACAGTTTATTGTTATATTTTATATATATATTATATAATTTTCCTAGTTTAATTACAATTGGTAAGTTGTTGCGTTGACTAATTTGAAGTAAGCTTAAATCTAACCAGGTACTGGAGCCGAGCACAAGCTTGCGTTGGAACGCAAAGCTCGCTCTCAGATGGAGACGAAAAGCTCGCCCAAAGCGTCAGGTCAGATTAACTGATCTGGCTGATCAGCTGGGCGTCGCTGACGCGAACACCAACCAATTTAAAACTAATCTGCGAATTGAACAACTTGTGCAGGAAAATCGACGTTTACTACGTAATTCATTCTCAATAAAAACTCTCTTGGCAGTTGGGCCCGCAAAGACAGAGCCAGCAAATTTGCTTCTCATCTTCATAATGTTTTAACCAAATCTTGCAACCAATTCATTTGTACTACCGTCCGCTCAAACTCACATCCAAGCTGCGCCCGAGCCAATTAAATTTCAGCCGAATGAGGTTCAAAAAGTCATCAGAAAACAACTACATTCAAAACAAGTAAGAAAGCTCTAGTCGGGTCTGCCCGACTACGAGATCCCCTGAACCAAGTCCGAGCTGATGTTTTAAACAACCTAGCTTACATATTTTATCTATACATATTACCTCTGTGCGCATATACACATGCACACATGCACACATACACACATGCACACATATACACATGCACACATTTGTATATACATGCACACATATACATACATGCCATGCACACAGAAGCACGCTCGCCGATTACTGCGTAGTTGATTTGAATGTATGTGTGCACACGTACAGGCTGCTGCCGCATGCTTTTACAATGTTTCCTTTAATAACTTCTGTATTACTTAACGGACTTGAATGCAATTTTCTGCATTGAATGCTATTAATTTATTGAAAATACGGTTTTCACTAAAAAATTTGAAAAAATTAAATTGTGGCTTTGATAATTTTTTTTTTAATAAATTTTTTTGTAAAATGTGGAGCCGGTATCCAAAATATGAAAAAATAGAAAATGTATTTTATTTATAAAAAGCTAAAAACAAAATTTGGTAGCTGTAGCTAAAAATATGTAAAAGATATGGTCATAAAACTGAATCTTGATAACGTTTTAAATCGATATCATTGAAACGGAAAAATTTATCGAATATCTAAAACAAACTCGATATTTTCGCTGTATACACAGACCATCATGCAAAATTTGAAGTCTCTAGCTCTTATAGGTTCTGAGATCGACGCGTTCATACATACGGACAGACGGACAGACGGACAGACGGACAGACGGACAGACGGACGGACGGACGGACAGACAGACGGACAGGGCTAAATCGACTCAGCTCGTCACCCTGATCAAGAATATATATACTTTGTGGGGTCTGCCACGCCTCCTTCTGCCTGTTACATACTTTTTGCAAAACCATTATACCCTGATTTCCCATTTTCAATGGGTTCAGGGTATAAAAAGTGTTCCAGCGAAGATCTAATAACACCAAAAATGATAATTGAACTTCCGAACTGTGTTATTTGTCTCATCTGTACACTGTTCAACGCAATAACTAGAGTTGGATACTTCCCAAAAAAATGGAAAAAGTCTATCATCATAATGATACCGAAACCAGGAAAAGATCACACAACACCATCATCCTACAGACCAATAAGCCTTCTATCATGCCTGTCAAAGCTACTTGAAAAATCCATCCTGACGCGTCTAGCTCCATATTTGAGAGAACACAATATAATCTCAACACATAAATTTGGATTTCCAGAAAGCCAAGGAACTATAGAGCAAGTTAAACGTATAACATCAGAAATGCGTACTGCAATTCAATATTGGGAATACTGCAGTGCGATATTTCTTGATGTATCTTAGGCATTCGATCGAGTCTGGTTGGTCTTGGCCTCATGTACAAAATCAAAACGATACTGCCTGAATACTCTCACAAGCTTTATGAATCGTATCTTTACAATACAGTATTTGCAGTGAGATGAAAATCTACTATGTCTGAGGACCACATTATAGAAGCTGGAGCTCGTCAGGCCTACTCTATATGTCGTGTACACAGCGGATATCGCTACAAGCGTACGTCTTATAACATCTACTTTGCTGACGACACCGCGATTCTAAGTAGCTCCAGATGCCCAGTTCAACGACAATACAACTAGTTTTTCATCTGGTGGTAGTGGAAAAGTGGCTATCAGGCTGGCGCATTAAAGTAAACGAGCACTAGTGCAAACACGTAACCTTCACTCTCAACAGGCAAAGCTGTCCTCCGCTGATCCTAAACAATAGGCAACGTCACCAAGCTCATTATGTTACGTATCTTGGAGTTCATCTCCACAGGCGTCTTACTTGGCGGAGACACATTGACGAAAAAAAAATGCAGTTAAAACTTAAAGCCAATAGCCTTCATTGGATCGTAAATGCCCGATCACCCCTATGTTTGCAATTTAAGGTCCTTCTCTACAACTCCGTTCTTAAACCTATATAGATTTATGGCTGTCGACTATGGGGGAACGCAGTAGCAGTAGCATTGGCATCATACAATGAGCACAATCTAAGATCAAGTTTAAATGTATGAAAACCATATAGAAATTGTTCCATTACCTCCCACCAAAGAAACAACCAACTGATCTAATAATGAGTATTCAATAATAAGAAGAGCCAATTTGCATTACAAGGTCCGCCTGAAAGCAATGATAAGACTTCCTTAAGTTTGAAGATAATCTCTGTCTTTGCGAGAAGTGTTGCTGTCAAAAAATCGAACATGAAAAAGTCCGAGTTGAGCCGGGTTTCAACTAGAACAATGACATCAAAATTACACTGAGTAGTTGCTAAATGTGACTTCGTACGTATTCCAGAAACATTTTGATAGTAAGTCCTGAGGTTGTTTCAAATGCCGATGACTGTCTGTGTTCTTGGAGAGTTTGACGAAAAGCGCATTGAGGATGAATGATTCTTCCAGTCTAATAATGGAAACGAATCCAAGTGGTGAAATTCCAAATGCTATACTAAAGCCGATGAAGTGTAAACAGCAGCTTTTGCAAATGTGTTAAGAGTGAAAAAAAGCCCAAGCGAAGAGAGTGAGAATGGCAAGCAGACTGTAGGTGTTGTTAGATACTTATGAATACTCTTCATGATCGATGATAAGCAAGCAGACGATAAAAGCGCTATAAGCAACAGCATGGCAACTATTCCCATATTCCGGTCCCTCTCTGCATAATTCTCTTTTCACTGGAGCAAAGATAACGGTGACTAGTTTATTGAATCAAAGAAAATGGGTAAAAAGTACATGTGAGGACAGCAACGCTCAGATTAGTTGCTGTAACTTCAACAGTATTTGGTCGATGCAGAAATCTGGATACTTTTGAAGACTGTATACTGATTCCGGGATACCCAGCTTGAAATTGACGAGACGTGTCGAAGATCTCATCTAATCTCATCTATTTTAAACTGTTAATCATTAGGAACCATACAATAATCACACTACCATGGCAAATTAGGAGAGTTAACAGTCGCATACAAATAGAAAATTCTACCGTCATTCCGGCTCTAAAGTAGACTTTACGCCAGCGAAGCCGCTGCGTCCATTTGAATGACGTGGCCTTCCATATATAACAGCATGGATATAGCTATTTCTCTTACCCTGAAATATCATACACAAGTATATCATCACTTTAACCAGAAGAACTGGCACCACCAGTTCAACAAAAGTATTATCACCAACGGTTGACAATTTTGAACATAAATATAAGAAGTTTACAATGACGAATATTTTACTGATGATGTCCCCATTCGGACAGTAATTAACTTACCAACCCCCAAAGACAATTATTGTATGATTAAGACATAAAGCCTCTTTTACATAATCAAATTAAATTTAATACATGGCAAACGAGACCTCAGTGGGCGTAGCTATAATTTTAATACTTTACACTAATTTCAAATTTGAAGACTCTTGATTCAATAGCGACCAAAAGTAATGGATATTATGCTGTAACAAAATATGAGTGATATAGTCGAAAGATCACAAATTGGTGCTACTCTAAATACTGAGCAAAGTTGTTATTTCAATGCTTTGAATTCAAATATATTGTTTCCGCAACTGAATGAAAATTTGTTTGGATAATCAAATTTTGTAGTTGATCCCCTCTGCTCCCTCTACTCCTCCCCCTCAAATAAGTAAAATAGTCAACCCAAAGAGCGTAGTTATACCGAAAATGTGAATATTTGATTAACTTTATCTGTCTTTTCACTTAATTTTAAAACGAATGAACTTTTTTATTTCATTAATACGCAACAACAGCGCAACAAAAAAAAATTAAGGAAACAGATTGCTTAATTGAAGTAAATATCAATTGAAGTAAATATCAACCTGTCAAATGGCAAGGCGTCTAGTGTGAAGAACAATTCAGAATAAAACAAGTAACAACGGCTTAGTCGGAACTGCCCGACCAGATCCCTTTAACAGACAATCGAGATGACTGGCTTTTTCATGCCCATACAAAAAATTACACACCCTTACATCATACATCATATAATAGATTAGAGATGGGCGTCGAGATCGGGAGGTTCGGGAATCCGTGGGTCCCGAAAAAATATACGGATCGGACGACGCTTTGTGTCAAAGGCGCAGGTATACCGTTCATATACCCACTTAACACTTTAGAAACGGTAGTTACAACAAGTAAGAAAGCTCTAGTCGGGTCTGCCCGACTACTAGATCCCCTGAACCAAGTCCGAGCTGATGTTTAGCTTACATATTTTATCTATACATATTACCTCTGCGTGCATATACACATGCACACATACACACAGGCACGCATATACACATGCACACATATACACATGCACACATATACACATGCACACATTTGTATACACATCCACACATATACATACCATGCACACAGAAGAAAGCGCGCCGATTACTGCGTAGTTGATTTGAATGTATGTGTGCACACGTACAGGCTGCTGCCACGTGCTTTTACAATGTTTCCTTTAATAACTTCTGTATTACTTAATGTATTTGAATGCAATTTTCTGCATTGAATGCTATTAATTTATTGAAAATACGGTTTTCACTAAAAAATTTGAAAAAATTAAATTGTGACTTTGATAATTTTATTTTTTTAATACATTTTTTTTGTGAAATGTGGAGCCGGTATCCAAAATTAGAAAAAATAGAAAATGTATTTTATTTACAAAAAGCTAAAAACAAAATTTGGTAGCTGTAGCTAAAAATATGTAAAAGATATGGTCAAAAAACTGAATCTTGATAACGTTTTATATCGCTATCATTGAAACGGAAAAATGTATCGAATATCTAAAACAAACTCGATATTTTCGCTGTATACACAGACCATCATGCAAAATTTGAAGTCTCTAGCTCTTATATGTTCTGAGATCGACGCGTTCATACATACGGACAGACGGACGGACGGACAGACGGACAGACAGACGGACAGGGCCAAATCGACTCAGCTCGTCGCCCTGATCAAGAATATATATACTTTATGGGGTCTGCCACGCCTCCTTCTTCTCCTTACAATCATTTTTGCAAACCATTATACCCTGATTTCCCATTTTCAATGGGTTCAGGATATAACAAGTAAGAAAGCTCTAGTCGGGTCTGCCCGACTACGAGATCCCCTGAACCAAGTCCGAGGCAGTGTTTTAAACAATCTAGCTTATATCTTTTACCGGTACATATTACCCTCTGCGTGCACACACACACGCACACATATACATACACAAGCACGCGCGCCGCTTACTGCGTAGATGATTTAGCGGCTACGCTTGGGCTGCATTCTGGGCAGCATTATGAGAAATTCATTGTTAAATAACTTCGGTTCTAGATCTACTTTCTTAATGAAATTTTCAGGACATAATATTGACATCTAGAGGTGTATATATACGAAATCCCAACTCCCTAGTATTTGAAATACGTTTTTTCCACTTATGGGGCTAATGGGGGGAGGTATCCAAAATTTAAAAAGTTTATTATCTGTATTTACATCACAGCAACCTACATAGTCAATTTGGTGTCTCTAGGTATTATGGTCTAAAAGTTATAGCTTAAAAACAAAGTCAAAATATCGATTGTTATCGATAATAAGGAAATAGGATGAGTTATCGAAAAAAAAAATAAACTTGTACTGCGTATGGTATACAAGAATATATATCTAAAATCTCAAATCTCTAGCTTTTGTGGTTTACGAGATCACTGCGTTCATACGGACGGACGGACGGACGGACGGACGGACGGACGGACGGACAGACAGACAGACGGACATGGCTAGATCGACTCAGCTCGTCGTCGTGATCAAGAATATATATACTTTATGGGGTCTGCCACGCCTCCTTCTGCCTGTTACATACATTGTCACAAAACCATTATACCCTGAATTCCCATTTTCAATGGGTTCAGGGTATAAAAATGCCTATACGAGGTCACATTAGCAAATGGCATTAATGGCAATTATATATAAATATAATGATAGGTAAGAGGCAAGCAAAGACCAGAACGTATTCCAACCAAACTAACCAGACTAAGCCAAAATAAGACACGCATGACATAATATGACCGAAATTCACTTCGCACTTCGCGTAGTACCATTTTTAATCCAATCAAATATTATTTATATTAGTGGGTCTTAGTTCATAAATAGTTCAGATTTTAAATCATATTGTTAGTTTCCAATTAGTAGAGAAGATTCAATACCTAAATTAGTAATTTTCGAAATTACTCAACTAGTATTTTATGTATTTGTATGCATTAGTGCATTGACAGTAAATTGTAAGGTTGAGCAAGCCAATAATTTAAAAGAGCTTATGATACTGTGCTGTTACTACAAACAATGTTTTTACTGGATAATCAGTTATAGATATCTTGGAACTCCAATAGTTGTAAAATAAAATTTTCTTCAGACGATGACAAGTGACAACATAATCCGTCTATTGATAAGAACAGAATCATATATACAGATAAATTTGTTAGATTATACTTACAGTCAATAATTCCAATGAAAAGACGTAATGATTAAAAAATTTGTGCAATTTCTCATTAGTATAGTTGATACAAAGTTGTTCGAACGAGTTATTTGTAAAATTTTCAAAGCCGAATATATCGAGAACTCCTAAAAATTGATTTGCGTCTTTTCCAGGATTTGTGCAGGTGTTTATTTTATTTACAAGCCAAGTAAAAGTCTTGGAGTATAAGGCTCTAGCCATTGCATGTCGGTTTTCTTTGGCCTTAAATAAACAGAGAAAAAGTATTTTAGGCAGACTGAAAATTAAAATAGAAATTATTTAAATCCACTTTTATATTATAAACATAAAAGATTGAACGTATTTATACCTCTGCGCATACATATATGAACTGACATACACACGTATACACAAACACGGTCACCGACTACTGCGTAGTTTATTTCGCGGATACGCATCTCCTGCATTCTGAGTATAATAAAATCATCCAAATGTGTGTATATGCAGAAGTCTCCTGTTTGAAATTTTTTTTTTTCAGCTTTGGAGGTAATGTGGGAAGGTTCCAAGTCGGAAATATTTATAATCTGTATTTTCATCACAGAAACCTACATATAACATTTTATGTCTATAGCTTCTATGGACTTTAAGATATAGTTTTAAAAAAAATCAAGATATCAATTATTATCTAAAACAACGAAATATGATGAGTTATCAAAAAAATCAAATAAACTTGTATAGCATACGCAGTTGATTTCCCATTTTCAATGGGTTCAGGGTATAAATATATATTTATTTCAAATTTAAAATCTCTACCTTTTGCAGTTAACGAGATCATTTCGTTCATGCAGACGCACAGACATAAATATTTATAAACTTATGGCCACGCTTCATTCTACCTATTTCTTACATTGTCACAAAACCATTTTACTCTGAAGTCTCATTTTTTATTTTATTATCTGTATTTGCATCACAGAAACCTACATAGTCAATTTGGTGTCTCTAGCTATTATGGTCTTTACGTTATAGCTAAAAAATAAAGTAAAAAAATCTATTGTTACCGATAATAAGGAAATAGGATGAGTTCTCGAAAAAAAAACTTGTACTGCGTATGGTATACACGAATATATATTTAAAATCACTGCGTTCATACGGACGGACAGACGGACAGACGGACATGTCTTGATCGACTCAGCTCGTCGTCCTGATCAGGAATATATATACTTTTTGGGGTCTGCCACGCCTCCTTCTGCCTGTTACATACATTGTCACAAAATATTATACCCTGAAATCCCATTTTCAATGGGTTCCAAAAGTGGACAAGACGTATTTCAAATACTAGGAACTTGGGATTTCGCATATATACACCTTTGTATGTCAATATTATGTCCTGAAAAAGAAAGTAGCAGAATGCAGCCCAATCGCAGCCGCTAAATCATCTACGCAGTAAGCCGTGTTTGTGTGTGCAATGCACACTGTGCATGTATATGTGTGCGTGTGTGTGTGCTTAGAGGGTAATATGTATAGATAAAAGATGTAATCTAGGTTGTTTAAAACATCACCTCGGACTTGGTTCAGGGGATTGCCAAATCGACTCAGCTCGTCGCCCTGATCAAGAATATATATACTTTGTGGGGTCTGCCACGCCTCCTTCTGCCTGTTACCACCTTTTTTTCAAACTATTATACCCTGATTTTCCATTTTCAATGGGTTCAGAGTATAAAAAGTCATTAAGTTACCCTAACCCCTATATCATTCAAGCTTATATCTATACATACTATTTAAGCATGAGCATATTCATATAAAGATAATTTTAAGATCATAATGTATCTATCCTGAATAAATATCGAAAAAAAATATTAAATTACTAAGAGTCCAAAAAATTGAATGTATGCACGTCATATTAGGCAGATAAGAATGGAAACACATTGTTAGCTCTCTAAGGCTTAGATAGGCTGCAGATCGACGCATTCATACATTCGCACAGACGAATAGACAGACGGATAATCAGACAGATATACGGACGAACCTATATTGACTCGGCTTTTGATCGAAAAGAAGAATAAATATTCTATGGTGTTGGTGCTCTTATTATGCTTTTTGTAAAAAATATTGGGTCTTTATTTTCCAACTCTGCTTAGAAATCGATTGCAACTAATTTAACTTAATTCAATCTTAGACGCGTATTTAGTTTCTAATACTGGCTAAGCTTAATAAAAATATTAAACAGACTTAAATTGAAATGCACTCCAGTGAATTTTCATATTTTTCAATTCTCATTTTACTTGTTTGTTACAAAATGTAATTCGTTAATGATCGGAAGCAATAGTATTCTTTTGTACGTTTTAAGCGTAAATTCGCTTGTTTACGATCGACATTTATTCCGATCTATTATGGCTCCTTAATTCTCTTTTATTTAAAAACATCAATAACTGTTGGTTTTTTTTACTTAAAAACAAAGATCCCGAACTATTTATTTGCATGCCTTTTGACTTGAGCACGCTTAATATTTTAATTTCTATTATATATTTGGACAAAGGGTATTACTTCTTGTATATTTTATATTTCCACTTACCTCATGGATCTTTAATGGAATTTCCGTTATATTCCCTCGAACGTTTATCTGCCGTAGTAATAGAACCATCTTAAGCTCATCAGCGCTGAGACCCAGCATTTTGGATAATATGACAATAATTTCGTTGTCAGTTTCAGAAAAGTCGCATCGTTCTCCGTCTACATCCTTAAATTCAATATTACCTAGCCATAGTATAGAGCTTAAAACTCTAAAAATACAATCTATATCTGATTGTTGAATTTGCAACACAGTAAGTGCCATGGTCAGCTCATTGAATTTCTTTGATTCTAAGCATAGGTCCATTGCAATATCTTCAGAAGCATTTAAATATCTATAAAATTCTGGAGGTCTTAAGTACAATGATTCTCCCATTTCCTTGTTTGTTTGTCCTTGCGCTACTAATTGATACATTACGTGGTAGTTTCGTTCCCCTGGACCTTGGAATGTTATCCGTGATTGCTCAAGTAAATAATCTTGTATGACACAACCTTCAATGGTGTGTTTCTCATTAAAGCACACCTGCATGAATTTTCCAAACCGAGAACTGTTGTCATTGCGAATAGTTTTGGCATTACCTATAAATCAAAATATATATAAAAAAATTGTTAGTTGGAGCAAACAATTCAAGATTGAAAATGCAAGACATGAAATCGATTTAAGTAAATTATAAAAACAAGTAAGAACGCTCTAGTCGGGTCTGCTCGACTAGGAGATACACTGAACCAAGTCCGAGTTGGGGTTTTAATCAATCTAGCTTCCATCTTTTCTCTGTACATATTATCCTCTAAGCACACACACACACGCACACATATACATGCACAGTGTGCATTTCACACACAAGCACGGCGCTTACTGCGTAGATGATTTAGCGGCTGCGCTTGGGCTGCATTCTGGGCAGCATTATGAGAAATTGATTGTTAAATAACTTCCGTTCTAGATCTATTTTCTTAATGAAATGTTCAGGACATAATATTGACATCCCAAGGTGTATAATAGAAAAAGGAAAAAGGATGAGTTATCGAAAAAAAAATAAACTTGTGCTGCGTATTGTATACAAGAATATATATTTTAAATTTCAAATCTCTAGCTTTTGTGGTTTACGAGATCACTGCGTTCATACGGACGGACAGACGGACATAGCTAGATCGACTCAGCTCGTCGTCCTGATCAAGAATATATATACTTTATGGGGTCTGCCACGCCTCCTTCTGAATGTTACATACATTGTCACAAAACCATTATACCCTGAATTCCCATTTTCAATGGGTAATGGGCAAATATTATATGAGCACTCCCCAACTTAAACAATAGCCGGCTTAATAGAAGTAACACATGGTCATTTTTTGTTAGATTATAATTCTTTACATTTTATAATTTAATATCCTGAATCTAATTTAGTTTGTGAGAGGAAGAAGCAAAAACATCGCAGACTGCAGAAGAAAAATCCGGGCAATCGGAAATGTCACTGCTGCACTTCTAAGCTCACGTCAACATTCTGCACTCTGGAAGTACACTGCGCACAGAAACACACGTCCCAGCCACGTTGAGCCAGTAGGGGTAATAGAAGACAGAATCATCATTAGGAATGGATCAAGGTACGAAGACCATGAATGGCACGTTTCTGCTGCCTTTTGACGACGAAGTATAAATATTGGGTCTATATTCAAAAACACAATGAACATCGTCCGGACACACACAGAGTCTGCCTTACCAATAGAGACTTAACATCGAGAGCTTAAAAAATTGGATTCTTAATGTTTAAGATGTATCAGAAATAAATTAGAGGGATGGGCTAACTGTAGCGATGCCGAAGTTTGGGAATACCCTTGCAATTGAAGAGCATATAGATATAGGTTTCTCTCGGTTGTCAATAATTCAATAAATTAAAATTGCAGAAGCTGCAGTTTTTACCGGTTAGCTCGCCGCCAATTTAACAGGGAAGTCCTGATATCCCAAGTATTACTTTAAAAATTGAAAGGCTTTTTCAACGAGTATTACACAGTCTGTTCCGAACGATTAAAACATTCGTATGTTATACAATATATACAATATATTTCTTTAAAATACGATTCTAAAATACTTCGGCTAACTTACCAAATGCTTCCAATATAGTGTTGGCCTCCAAAATTTGTTGCTGAATCCATGTTGAGATATTGGATGTTATAGCACATAAGTATTGTAAAACAAATTTAGTTGACTCTGTTTTTCCAGCTCCAGATTCTCCAGATATAAGGCAGGACTAAAAATATGAGTTATTGGTTGACAACTAACATTAAAATTCTCAAAAGTCATTAATTATAATAAAGAACAAATGCATATGTATATATCAACCTCTGCGATAACAATAGCGCAAACACATTCACACGCAGGCACAATCATGCTAGAAATTAGTTGTAAAATAACGTCAGTTCTAGATGTACTTTTTTTGAAAATGAAATGTGTGTATACGGAAATTCCTTAATTCCCTACCAGTTCAAATGTGCAAAACGGGTGTATTAATTTTTGTCAGGAGTTTACATAAAGAATATATATTCTTGATCAGCGCGGCGAGTTGAGTAGATATATCTATATCTAATCGGCTCGTCTTGCTGATCAAGAATATTTATACTTTATATGGTCGAAGATGCTTCCTTCTCTGCGTTGCAAACTTCTGACCAAAATGAATATACCCTTTTTGCAAGGGTATACAAATGCCTTAGAGAATACATAAGAATATACATTTAAAATTTCATGTCTCGATCGCTGCGTTCATACGAATAGCATACCTAAATGCCTCATGCCTAATGCCTAATGCCTCCTATTTCTATAAAATAAAATATACATATTTAAAAAAACACCCTGCAACAACATTCTTACTTGTTTGAATGAAGTATAGTTCATATTTTAAGAAATATTTTGAAATATCATATATTTCAAAGTTATCATATAAATTCGAATCCCGATAATTCATCCCCCGATAAGTCGAATAATGTTATACCGTTTCCATTTCGAACTATCGGGATTCGACTGTACTTTAATTAACAGTGCTTACCTGATTAATTTTTTCTTCAACAATGCTTCTATATGCGGCTTCAGCTAAGGCGAAAACGTGAGGATCCAATAATCCCATTTTAGTCATGTGATATCGTTGAACATAATCCTTTTAAAAAAATTTGTTTAATGAGAAATTGTTACTTAAGTAAAATAATAAACATAGATATATACATTATATTATAAAACAGTTTTTAAAAAGGTTTCAGTTTAAATCGAGTATTGATGCTAAGATAGCTCTTTAGATTTCGAATTTCCAACTTAAATGATCTGTTACCGTTTTTGTGGGTTTAATTTGATCACATATGGTTTACGTAAAAGTTTTCAGGCATAACTAAAGCAGATGACTGAAGAAAACATTGATTAGCCGTTTGAAAACAATATTTTTTTTCTCTAATTTGCCACGCCCCCGATAAGTGGATATACATACTTTTAGTCAATCTATTGAGCAGGGCAATAGTACCCTCTATATCACATTTTTAAGCTGTAACTATAAACTTTGTAAGATATATTTTTCTCCGATTTGCCACGCCCCAAAGAGGAGGATATATATAATTTTTCATAATATTGTCGAAACGGTCAATCTTAACGTTTTTGTTAATGTTTGGGACTTTACGTATAAAATTGAAGAAGATACAGATTTTGCAATTTGCCACGCCCCTGATGAGAGAATATATGCTATATCTTTTCTTCTAGGAGTGGTTGATACAAATATTTGTCTTAAGTTTCAAGTCTCTGGCTCTAACAGTGTCCAAAAAATTGAAGGATTTATGTTAAGTACTTTATAGACTTTCGCGATTTGCAACGCCCCCAGTAGTAGTGGATATACAACTTTTTTTTTATCTATCTGAAGGGGAGGTCAAAAGTATATTACTTTCCGAATTTGGATGTTCTAGCTCTAAAACTGTAGAAGATTTAGTTTTACCCGATTTTCCACGTCCCTAAAAGGCGTAGCTATATATACTATATATTTTTTGTGGGGATTGATTCATGAGTATATATTCTTAATTTCAAGTAAAGACTTCAATAGCGCGAAGTTGTCCTACTAAAACCTTTCTTAAAACAGATCTGTCCTATGGGAGCTATAGGATATAGTCGACCAATCCGGATAATGCCGAGATATACAATGCCTGCAGCAGATTGGAGCCTATGTGCAAAATTTCAGCTCTGTAGCTTTAACAGTCTCGGATGATTGCGTTGATTCCGACAGACAGACAGACGGAAACACGGACAAAGCTATTTCAACTCAGCTCGCCGTTCTGATCAAGAATATATATACTTTATATTGTCGGAGATGCTTCCTTATCTGCGTTGCAAACTTCTGAGCAAAATTAATATACCCTTTTTGAAATAGAAAAAATCAGAGAAAACTATATCTATATCGTTTACAATTGCAAGGGTATTACCAAACTTCGGCAAGGCCGAAGTTAGCCCATCTCTCAGGTTTTTTGTTAACTTGAGCTTAACTGGAAGCATCTCCGACTTTATAAAGTATTTAAATTCTTGATCAGCATGACTAAGTTGTTGAAGCCATATCCTGGCTGAAATTTTGGATGCAATCTGCTGCAGGCATTGTATATCTGGGAATCATCCGGATCGGACGACTATATCCTATAGCTCAAATAGGAAAGATCGGTTTTAAGAAATTTTTTAGTTTGATAACGTCGGCACTATTGAAATCTAATACTTAAAGTTTTGAATATATACTCGTGTATCCCACTCCCATTCGAAAAGATATAATATATATAGATACGCCTTTTGGGGCGTGGAAATTCGGGTAAAACTGTATCTTCTAGAGTTTTAGAGCTAGGATACACAAATTCGGCAAGAAGGCTTCTGTTAACCTCAATCAAAAATTATATAGCCACCTCCATTAGGAGCGTGTCAAATCGGTAAAAACTGTATTTTCTGCAATTTTACATCCTTAAAATTGGCAAAGTGACAGCTTCGACAAAAATATAAAAAATTGTATATATCCGCCTATTTGGGGCATAGCAAATCGGAAACAACTATTCGGTATGAGCGAAGTTAGCCCATCCCTAATGGTTTGTTAAAAAATTTTGCACATAAGCTCCAATCTGCTGCAGGCATTGTATATCTCGGAATCATCCGGATGGGACAACTATATCCTATAGCTCCCATAGGACAGATCGGTTTTAAGAAATGTTTTAGTGGGATAACAGAGACTTGAAACTTAAAACATATATTTGTATCAACTATACCTAGAAAATGTGATGAATCACAAAATAGCCACCCACCCATCTCCACCAAACACCACCCATCCCGAATACAACCCACCGTGAGCCGAAACCGGGGAGCAGGCGCGCAGCTGCAGCGCATACGCCTGACAGCGATGTAAGGCGACAGCGGCAGCGCGCATTCGGCTTAAGAGAGCACACCACGGCCGAGCGGAAAGCCACCACGGGCAAGAGGGTGACTCGCATGTAGCGTGTCATGCCAGGAAACGGCTAGTCGACGGCACATTCTGGAGTGAGCAGACGTGCGCGCAGGAGCGCGCATGAGCGTCCAGCATTCGATTAGAGGCAGCGTGGAGGATTCGGCGCAGGCCTCGATGCGAACGCAACGGCATGTGGCCGTGAAATCTCAAGAAAATCAACCAATGTATGGCAATTGGGAGAATAAATTAGAAAGAAACCAAAGTCAAAGTGTAGTACGTTCTATTCTTATGTGTGTGGTACCCTTCCTTACCCTACACCTTCGTGCACGGTCGGGCGATGTCCACCGAGCAAAGGTAATTCCAATCCCTCGGCTTCCGCATGGGACTGGCGCTGTCCTCCCGGCGGAAGCCATAACCTCACATCTCCAGCATGGGCGGGAGTAGTCCCCTGTGCCGGGGGCATGCCTCACCTCATGCGCGGACGGGCGTTGTCCCCCGCAATGTGGTCGGGCGATGTCCTCCGAGCAGGAAGTGTCAGTGTTTTCCCGTACCCCAATACCCCCTCCGGCGCGCGCACTCCACACTGACATAAGCCACCAGTCAGTGGCGGCCCTCTCACCCAGTAGGTCCCAGAAAAATCTACAAATTATTTGTGGAAGGCCTTGGGCATGGCCGAAGTTAGCCCATCCCTCTAGTTTTTTTTTTTTTTTTTTGAGGGTTTATATATATTGATTCAGTATCATCGTGCGATATACACTATAACAGAATATTTTAACTTAAGGTGTAGCCTCGCTTAATCTTAAGGAAATAAGCTATTTACATTATATACGTTTATAACATTTCAATTGGTTAGAGTAATATTTTGACGTAGTTTTAATTGAAAATGTTAAGGTATTGCCGTCGCCTTAAGCGGTTTATGAGGCTGTCTGAGATGAGAGGCCTGGCAAGCCTGTTCTTATGTGTTCTCAGCCTATCATTAATCGGCTGGTGGGTCGAGTTATTTGGAGCTCCACTGTCTTCAGCTTCAGGTCCCGGTGCAATGTCGAACCGCGAACATACCAGCCACAGTCAGTCATAAGCCGCAAGGCTTTGTTCTGAAGGGTCTGTATACGCTTGCGGTTCGACGCACAAGCCATTCCCCAAATCTGGATCCTGTAACTCCAGGTAGTAATTATCGATTTGTCATGCCCCCTGTGAGCGGAGATATATAACTATTAAGTAATCTTGAGAGAATCTCAACAGATATACCTGCCAAATTTGGATATTCTAGCTCTAAAACTGAATAGATACAGATACAGTTTTATCCGATTTGCCACGTCCCTAATAGGCGTAACTATATATATTATATCTCTTTGATTTGGCGTAATCTATGCGGATATATATTCCATTTCAAGTCTTTAACTCTTATAGCGCCGAATATATTATAGTATTTTTACAAATAGCTAAATAGAAACTCCCGATATGCGCCCGGGGCCATACACAGCTTTTTGATCGATCGTAAGAGGAGGTCAACAGTAATCGACAAGCCAAATTTTGATGCTCTGGCTCTAGAAGCTTAGGAGATATAGTTTTACTCGATTTGCCACGTCAAATGGGCGTAGTTATATGCACCATTTCTTTTGGTATCGGGGTGGTGTACACGAGTACATATACTTATACAGTACATATACTTACCTATACTTAGACGGCATTAATGCCGAATATAAAAGCATTATGTTTTAAAAGATATAGTATTTCCCGATTTGGCAGCCCCCAGTGGGGGTATCAAAAAAATCTTAACACTTTATTAACCTACAGCATATACGAGTATATATTCGATTTCAATTTCAAGTGTCTAGCTTCAAAGGTGTCCAAATGCTTTGCATTTATACAGACAGACGGACATCAAGATGGACATTGCACAAAACCAATGTACTCTTTTTTCCTTTTGTGAACAGAGTATAATTAGGTCTTAGTATTATGCTTGGTTTGCGAGCAGTATACGATTGAACTCAGCCTTAGTGGGTATCCTCTTCAAGTGGCGAGCAGTGTATATGGTTGTTACTCTAGCTATAAAACTTTGGAAGATATAGTTTTCTCTCATTTGCCACTCCCCAAAGTTTGATTAAAGCAGTCATGCTTAGCATCATAGCATTGTCAAATTTTAGGTCTCTAGGTGTAAACTAAAATAGTCATTTTATACCAATTTGCTCCATGCTAATATAAGTTTACAAGTCTGTGCTCTAACAGCGCCCAAAATATTATGGGATTTATGTTAAACACTATATAGACGTTCCCAATTAGCAACACCCCTAGTGGACGTAGATTTATTTTTTGATCGATCTTAAGGGGAAGTCAACACTAGTTAACTTCCATTTTTGGATGTTCTAGCTTTTAAACTGTAGAAAATATATAGAAATAGTTTTAAGCGATTTTCCACGCCCCAAAAGTCGTAGGTATATAAATATACTTTATCTTTTAATATATGTAGCTATATATACTTTATCTTTTAAAATGGTGGTGGGATGCACAAGTATATATTCCAAATTTCATGTCTAAGACTTCAATAACCCCGAAATCTACTAAAACATTTTTTAAAACCGATCTGTCCTATGGCAGTTACAGGATATAGTATTCCGATCCATCTAATTCCGAGATATACAATGCTTGCAGCAGAAAGACGCTTATGTTCAAAATTTCAGCTCTGTAGCTTTAATACTCAAGAAGGCGATTGCAAACCACAAAAACCGTAAACCACAAAAGCTAGAGATTTGAAATTTTAGATATATATTCATGTATACCATACGCAGTACAAGTTTATTTTTTTTTCGATAACTCATCCTATTTCCTTATTATCGATAACAATCGATATTTTGACTTTGTTTTTAAGCTATAACTTAAAGACCATAACAGCTAGAGATACCAAATTGACTATGTAGGTTGCTGTGATGCAAATACAGATAATAAAATTTTTTAATTTTGGATACCTTCCCATGAGCCCCATAAGTGAAAAAATACTACCTTTAGATGCTAATATTATGTCCTGAAAATTTCGTTAAGAAAATAGATCTAGAACGGAAGTTATTTAACAATCAATTTCTCATAATGCTGCCCAGAATGCAGCCCAAGCGCAGCAGCTAAATCATCTACGCAGTAAGCGGCGCGCTTGCTTGTGTATGTATATGTGTGCGTGTGTGTGTGCGCGCAGAGGGTAATATGTACAGATAAAAGATGTAAGCTAGATTGTTTAAAACACCGCCTCGGACTTGGTTCAGGGGATCTCGTAGTCGGGCAGACTACTAGAGCGTTCTTACTTGTTTTTTCTGTGCTTCATTTGTGTTAAATTTGGTTTATTTATCCTGAATCACTGTGCGAATACACTATAACAGGATCGGTTATTATTTTAATTGATAGCCGATCTTAATCCCAAACAAATAAGCTATTTATGTATGTATAAGCTATTATATAATAAGCTATTTATGTATAAGCAATTTATGAGTTTGATTCGAAATCTTCTCTACGCATTAAACAAACACAATGACTAATGAAAAATATTAGAAGTGCCGCGCATAAATCGCGCTTAATTACCATCAAATATAAGCTTCAGTGCCAATTTCGGCAACAACAAATTCTCTGATTTCTGACTGATTCAGTCACACATCGTTGAGACCTATCAGCAATTTGTGAGAGCTATCCAACAAGTTTAATGTACACATTTGTGCTCTTTAGCAGCCTGGGTGTCAAAGCTCTGTGCGGTCTTGGCGGCAGCAGGTTTTCTACTGATGAACACATAATTCACCTAAGTCGCCGAGCTTATGCGTCAGAGTATGCAGCTAACATCACGAACATGGTAGCTTCGAATATATTTGGCAGAAAGAGAAACTCCAATGTGGACACACATAATTGGAACATACCATCGAACATAACTTTGGCTGATACTTTGGCTATAAACGAAACAAAAGTGCAAATATACACAGAAGCAGACCACCGTGTAGTGACCAAATACTTCAAAGAAGCAGGAATTGAATCAACAGTGACACCCGCAGAAATCATTGGGGACTCAAAGATAAATACTGCAATTCAAAAACGGTCACTAATATATTAAATAACAAGTAAGAACGCTCTAGTCGGGTCTGCCCGACTAAGAGATCCCCTGAACCAAGTCCGAGGCGGTGTTTTAAACAATCTAGCTAACATCTTTTACCTGTACATATTACCCTCTGCGCGCACACATACACGCACACATACATACATACTGCGTATATGATTTAGCGGCTGCGCTTGGGCTGCATTCTGGGCAGCAGTATGAGAAATTAATTGTTTAATAACTTCGGTTCTAGATTTACTTTCTTAATGAAATTTTCAGGACATAATATTGACATCTAAATGTATATATATCCGAAATCCCAACTCCCTAGTATTTGAAATACGTTTTTTCCACATATGGGGCTAATGGGGAGAGGTATCCAAAATTTAAAAAGTTTATTATCTGTATTTGCATCACAGCAACCTACATAGTCAATTTGGTGTCTCTATCTGTTATGGTCTTTAAGTTATAGCTTAAAAACAAAGTCAAAATATCGATTGTTATCGATAATAAGGAAATAGGATGAGTTATCGAAAAAAACAAAATAAACTTGTACTGCGTATGGTATACAAGAATATATATCTAAAATTTCAAATCTCAAGCTTTTGTGGTTTACGAGATCACTGCGTTCATACGGACGGACAGACGGACGGACGGACAGACGGACAGACGGACATGGCTAGATCGACTCAGCTCGTCGTCCTGATCAAGAATATATATACTTTATGGGGTCTGCCACGCCTCCTTCTGCCTGTTACATACATTGTCACAAAACCATTATACCCTGAATTCCCATTTTCAATGGGTTCAGGGTATAAAAATAATGTGCCGCAAACACTCTTCAGAGTTGAGCTCGAGAAATAGCAAAAGCTTTCAAAAACACGAAGTGCATCCAATACATAATCTAGAGTTTTTTGTTGAATCGTAGAACGCTTTTCGGAAGCTACACAGAGACTCACCAGGGCTCTTAAGCGAGAAGAAGAAATTGCATAACACCGGTATATAGAGCAATCACCACCTCAATTTAAGCGCGTCAACTGAAATTGTCATTCCCATTAGAAGCTCTCTTTGTAGTTGAGCCAGCAGCGACAAAGACAGAGCCAGCAGAGAGAAGAAGAAATTGCATAACACCGGTATATAGAGCAATCACCACCTCAATTTAAGCGCGTCAACTGAAATTGTCATTCCCATTAGAAGCTCTCTTTGTAGTTGAGCCAGCAGCGACAAAGACAGAGCCAGCACATTTGCCTCTCTTCAAAATGTGTTTCACCTAGAGAAGGGCGTCGGGATCGGGATTCTCGGGAATTCCGCGGGTCCCGAAGAAATTTTCAGACGGACGGGATGGGAAAGATTCTGAAAAACCCCAAAATTGCCGCTGGTCCGATAAGACAGAAAAATGATAAAATTACTTGTATTTATGAAAAAACAGAATAATGATACTAACGAGGAAATTAATTCTCACATATATCATGTTAAAATTAAGAGAAGTTCAAATAGGCAAGGCAAGTACTTAATGTTCCAACATCTTCGGCAACGAGTGAGAGGGTGTACTTTACTTCTAGTGGAATTTTGGAAGAAAGGAAAACACATCTTAGAGAAGTAAATTTTGAGAAAATACTTTATTTAAATAAAAAACTTTATCCATCATAAGAGTTCTAAATGTTAAAAAAAAATTTCGGGAAATGTTGGGACCCGCGGGAAAAATGAAAAATTTATCGGGACGATCGGGTAGAAAACCAAAAATTATTTCAGGACGGGATGGGTCGGAACGAATTTCTTTCCCGATCCATTCTCTAGTTTCTACTAAATGTTGCAACCAATTCATCTGTACTACCGTCCACACAAACTCACATCCAAACTGCGACCGAGCCAATTAAATTTCACCCGAATTAGATTGTAAATTTGTTTTTATTTATTGGATCTACTCCCGACGGAGTCTAACAATAAGTTTATCAAATCTTTAAATAATATTTATTAACTAACAGTCATGTTGACTGAATGAAGGTTACGAGCCTCGAGGTTCTACTGCTGGGCTGGAAGGTCGTTGCGCTAAAGGCGGGTTCGGTTGCATACCCGAGATAAACACCTTGCAAGATGGTTACGATGCATTGAAAGTTTGATGGTAGGTTCGCTTTTTGGTGTGCATTTTCATCTTTTACTGGTAGAATGTTCAGATCACTGGGAATGTTCTCGTTTCGAACATACCATGGTGCCACAGCAGCAGACCTCAGGATCTTGGATTGTGCTCATTGTATGATGCAATGCTGCTGCTGCTGCGTCATTGTGTCAAATAAGATGCCTGTGGAGATGAACTCCAAGATACGTAACATAATGAGCTTGGTGAAGTTGCTTGTTGTTTAGGATCAGCGGATGACAGCTTTGCCTGTTGGGAGTGAAGGTTACGTGCTTGCTCTTTTGTTCGTTTAGTTGTACTGTTGTTGAACTGGACATCTGGAGCGACTGTCGTCAGCAAACGTAGATGTTATAAGACGTACACTTGAAGGGATATCCGCTGTGTACGAGGATCTCCAGCTACTATAATGTAGTATATTTTTATCTCACTGCAAATACTGTATTGTAAAGATACGATTCAAAAAGCTTGTAAGTGTATTCAGGCAGTATCGTTTTGATTTTGTATATGAGGCCATCCAACCAAACTCGATCGATTTCCAGAGATAAAATCAAGAAATGTCGGACTGCAGTATTCCCAATGTTCAAATGCAGTACGTATCATAGTTCTATAGCTCTATAGTTCCATGGTACTCTTGATATCCAAATTTATGTGCTGGGATTATGTTGTGTTCTCTCAATGCATTTTTCAAATAGCTTTGACAGGCATGATAGAAAAAATAGAAGGCCTATTGATCTGTAGGATGATGGTGTTGTGTGATATTTTCCTGGTTTTATCATCATTATGATGATAGACTTTTTCCATTGAGGCAAATATCAAAGTTCGGAAATTCAATTACCCATTTTGGTGTTATTAGATCTCTGCCGGGAGACTTTTTTGGTTTTGAATAAATAATAGCAAAGTATGAAATAAAAAATGTAGTTACGTCCGTTGAGGAAGAAGTTTACTGTTGACGTTCTGTAAAGACCTCCTCGAAAATTCATACAGGGAAATTCAAATCGGGAATACCTATATTCTTGAGCCAACGAGCTTTTTCATTGGCTTTGTATTTTATAATTTGAATTATAAGTCACTTTGTTGTAGTTAGTTAATGCTTTTATTGAGTTAAATGTTAACATTGTGTGCAAGCGACTAAAATGTCGACAAATTCCTACTACTAAACACTGTATGCAAGCGACCGAATGTCGTGCGATCAGCCAAGAATAATATAGCACTCAATAGTTAGTTAACAAGTGCGAGCAAGCGACCAAGGTGACGTGCTGTCCGCCAAAGATGAATATTGAGATAATGCGAGCAAGGGACCAACTGTCGTGGTGTCCGCAACAGATCAATTAATAGACTATGAATATGCCGGCTTAGCAATGCGGCTGCACTGAGAGTGCGAATCAGGACAAAAGAGGGGAGCATGAAATGCAGCGATTAGCTTAAGAGAGAGCAGCAACCATATGAGCAGCTGCTCTTCCAATTGTTTTGTTCTCTTTAAGCTGACCGCTCATCTGTGCTAATGGTGCTGCTAAGCACTTAAACTTGATCTAACGCGGGTACAAACGAGTATATGTTCGCAATTTTAACTCTATAGCGTCAAAGCTGTCCAAATGCTGCGTGTTTAGACAGATAGACACATTGCAAAAATGCAATATACTCTTTTCATTTCGTGAACGAGTATCAAAATACATTTTCTTCTAAGAGAGTATCGATGCTTCAAGAATAAATTAATTTACGGCACATGATTCAAGTGTTATGTAGTATAAATACTCAAATATTTTAAACATTTCTTTGTATAGAGCGTCCATAAAAATAACTATTTTTTAGCTTAGTATTTTTCTGGCGTGGCAAATGCATATTTATACCCTGAACCCATTGAAAATGGGAAATCAGGGTATAATGGTTTTGCAAAAAGTATGTAACAGCCAGAAGGAGGCGTGGCAGACCCCACAAAGTATATATATTCTTGATCAGGGCGACGAGCTGAGTCGATTTGGCCCTGTCCGTCTGTCTGTCCGTCCGTCTGTCCGTATGTATGAACGCGTCGATCTCAGAACATATAAGAGCTAGAGACTTCAAATTTTGCATGATGGTCTGTGTATACAGCGAAAATATCGAGTTTGTTTTAGATATTCGATCAATTTTTCCGTTTCAATGATATCGATTTAAAACGTTATCAAGATTCAGTTTTTTTACCATATCTTTTACATATTTTTAGCTACAGCTACCAAATTTTGTTTTTAACTTTTTGTAAATAAAATACATTTTCTATTTTTTCATATTTTGGATACCAGCTCCACATTTCACAAAAAAAATTTAATAAAAAAAAAATTATCAAAGCCACAATTTAATTTTTTCAAATTTTTAGTATTTTCAATAAATTAATAGCATTCAATGCAGAATTGCATTCAAATCCGTTAAGTAATACAGAAGTTATTAAAGGAAACATTGTAAAAGCACGCGGCAGCAGCCTGTACGTGTGCACACATACATTCAAATCAACTACGCAGAAATCGGCGCGCGTTTCTGTGTGCATGATATGTATATGTGTGCATGTGTATCACTGTTGCCAAATCAGCTTTTTTCCCGTCAAATCGGGCTTTTATGAAAGTGCAATTGCGGGAAAAATTCCAAAACAGCGGATAGCGGGAAATATAGCTTTTTAAAAGCCGATTTAGCTGTTTTTAATTTGACTTAATATTTGCATGATTTCTTATAAAATTGAATACAAAATGGTGAAAATTTCAGTAAAAATTTTTGTGGTAAGCAAAAAAAAAGGTCAAATTAATATTCCTGCATTATTGAAATTTTTTTTTTTTTTTTTTAAGAAAAATTGTGCAGAAAAATTGAGGAATTCAATACATTTTCCTACAAATCATACAAAATTTGCTTCGAAAATTAAGCTTTTTTCCTAACTTTTTTCTTTGAAAACTTCGCTTCATTTTGAGTCTATTTTTCCTTGATCTAGCTTTTTTTGCTCAACAAAAGTTGGCAACACTGATGTGTATACAAAAGTGTGCACGTGTATATGTGTGCATGTGTATATGTGTGCATGTGTATATGTGTGCATGTGTATATGCGTGCCTGTGTATATGCGTGCATGTGTATATGCGCGCAGAGGTAATATGTATAGATAAAAGATGTAAGCTAGGTTGTTTAAAACATCAGCTAGGACTTGGTTCAGGGGATCTCGTAGTCGGGCAGACCCGACTAGAGCTTTCTTACTTGTTTGTCATGTTTTTGAAAAAAAATTAAAATTATATTAAATCAAAACTTACAGATCAGAAAGTTTGCTATTTCATAAATGATTGATTTTTTTATACAACAAAATTTATTTTGTTAAAATCGGAGTGCATGTTACAGAGATATAACGATGTAAACCTACAAAAAAAAGTCAAACCTATTCAGTTGAGCGGCACTGTATGTTTTCCTACTAATTTATTTTAATGATCTTTTGAGCAAACATTACACCCTTGATATAGTGAATAACCTCAGTACCGTAAACAGGCCTTGCAATAATTAGTTCACTACGTCCAGACACGACTGTAGTATGCTTCTTTGGCGGGAAGCACGACCTTTGATATGTACATGGAAAAGTGGCATAACAAAGTTATTATTAATTTCAAACATAATTAGAAAGCTAACGGTGCTTTTTCGTTCGGTGACTCAAAAAATATAAATATAGATTTTTATACTGGAAAACAGAATTCTTCAGGTAAATTATATTGTAAACTTATTTGAAAATTGTATACCATAAGAGTTTAACACATTATATATATCTATCGTAAAGTTTAATACATTTTTATAATAGAAGAACATGCTTACCTTGTTGAATATATTAATAAATTTGTATGGATTTACAGCTATTAATATCGTTCCAGAGTATGTCTAAGTTTTGTGTTTAAGGTCACCAATTTTTTGTGCTGCATTCATTTATAAATATTATGTTTTGGTTCTTTCATTTACATTAAGCCATAAAAGGTATAAACATTAAGTTATCAATTAAATTAACAACTAGAATTACAAAGAAATACAAGTTCCGCGTTTTTTTTACATTCAGATCTAATTCCTACAAATCATTGAAATATTTATCGCTAATGATTATTTAAATTTAACATAAATGTTGTGATATTTTCTATATATTTTTTTATAAACCTAAATTTAGCTACTTTTTAGAAAATACTTAAAGATTTTACAGCTATTTCTAATAGATTATAAAATATTTGTAATATTTATTATAAAAAAATATGTGGTTTTTTATATCCTGAATAGAGCATAAATGTTAGAAGAGATGTGATCCACACCATAAATAATATTAATCACGATCATCATCGATTCGAATTCGACCTATGCGGCTATTTATGAACGCATCTAGATATATATATCGGAATGCAATGTATTGTGTATTGTACGTGCAGATAAAGTTTGTTTAAAACCATCGATACGTTTTTTCGTTTCCGTGAAGTCTTTATTTGTCTCAGTTGTCGTAGGTGTCACCGAATTCAGTTTTTCGTGTAAGATAAAACTAGAGGGACGGGCTAACTTCGACCATGACGAGGTTTGGTAATACCCTTGTAATTTTAAAGGATATAAATGTTATTTTTCTGATTTGTCAAGAAAGATAACAAGACGTATTTAATAATTTTTGACCTATGTGTCAAATTTTCGGGTTTTACCCCTCAAAAAGGCGGATGTATATAATTGTTTTTTAATTTTGTCGAAGCAGTTGAGCTATCTGGTGATTGAACATGCCATTTCGCTTTTCGTCCGTTTGTCTATTGTTACAATAAAGCGTTATTTCGACGCGAAATGCTAGAAATTTGAAATATGGAAAACATACATGTATATACGATATTCTTATTATTAATACAATAATGTATAATGATGTTTTTTTTTTTTACTGTTCTCGTTGGATATTTTTAATGGGTCATAGGGTCTTAATCATTAGTCATATAGTGTTGTGTTCAGAAAAATAGGAAAGCGCATTCATGTACCAGTAAAAGAACTTTTTCGACAAAAGTCTGACTTTGAAATTGAAAAGGTGTTCACAGTTTTTGAAGAGTGGAATGTCAACAACTAAATAGCGAAAAAATCCCGTTAGTTTTGCATTCCTTTTTTTTTTATAGATGATTTTAGACATATGCACCGAAAATTGGTTGTTCATTAAAATAGGAATTTCGACGAATTTTTTGTGTAAAAAAAAATGTTTAAAAATGAATTAAAAAATTTAAATTATTGTCATTAGTTAGTGTTGTTTATACAAGAATTAAAAATACCATAATATGTTTGAAAAAGTAAAAAATCTTAATTTTTAAGGGGTTCACGCTTTTATTGGTCGGTGGAGATGGGAACTGCAATGGATTGCCTATAATAATGGATTGCCTATAAATATAGTTTGCTGATCCACTACAATGGTATAAAACGCTATTTATTATAAAAGGAAATCTGAAAATTGAGGTGCTACACGAAAAACGACGCCAATAGACGATATACCCATTTTGCGCCATTGTGAAAAAACCCGTTAGAATCATAAAAATGTATAAAAAAAATATTTAAATCAGTCTGTTTATACAGTCATAGTTCGTCTTCAACTGATCGAACAAAATTTCAATGCCAAAAGTACCTGGGAATGGATCATATGGTCCTAGACGCATGACTTAAATTTGCAAAGCCCCATGTGGACTTACTGGGTAAGCAGTGAAGCAACAAATTTTTGACGGATAAGTCCAAAATCATACTTTTTTTGGTGGATCAGGCTCCACAAAGTAGATTCGGCCCCATTAGACAGTTTTCCACGGTGGACTGAGTATCATGATATGGGCATGGTTTTTCTCCAAGCGGGTATGGCCTATATATGACCTGGATGGCTACGTAGATAAAGCTGTGTTTTTAAATAGATTAAAGAAAACATCCTGCTATCATATGAAGCTTGGAAAATTCCACTAAAATGGATATTCCAGAAGAATAATGATCCAAAGGTTGCCTGCAAACCGGCAAAGGCATAGTTTGCATCCGTGAATATGATTTTGTGCTATTGCTAGCTCAGTACCCGAACAAGAATCTATATAAAAACTTATGAGGATTTGTTAAAAGACATCTAGGAACTGAAAATTCGGCAAAAAATAACCAACTTTGGCAGCCTGTTCGAAATGGATCACCCAAATCTTTTTGAAAGGTGGTCAGGATCTTTCCGAATCCATGCTACGCTGGGGCTTAGCAGTTTTAACCAATTAGGGTCTCAAAACAAAATATCAGGACATAACAAATAAAAAGTAGTAGTTTAAGTTAATTTTGACTTAATTTTTTTGAATTATTTAAAATTTTTAGTAGGCATTCCTATTTTAATGAACAGCCGAATTTTCGAGCAATTTTTTCTTTAAGTCCTGGTGGGCAAATAAAAAAAATTTTTTAGCTAAAGTTGTTTTAAATAGTTTAAAATATATGTAAAAATTCTTGTTTTCCTTATTTCATGTCGATATTTTGTATTAATCATTAGATATTTGACCAATTGCATGAAACTCAACCGCGTTCCTATTATTTTGAACACAATTGTATAAATTTAATTAAATCATGAAGCTTTTCAGCACTTTCTTATATGCTGCAAGGGCTCAATACTTTTTATTGGACAGGAGATCTATTCGACAAGTAGAAAACTTTTTAGGACGCAACTGACCTTTATGATATATTATGGAATGTCATATTCAGCGCACCGTTTTTGGGGAAATAACATTGACATTCTGGTTTCAAGGCCGATAAGTACGTTATAATTAGATAGAACGTCCGCATTATGTACATAATCTGCGGTAACAACATTTATTGATTCATTGAGGCTTCCCAATTAATAATGAAATAAAGTTTTATTTAATACAATTTTTTAAAATAACGTACAAAGTAATTTTATTATATATGTATACCACTTCGAAGTTAGTTCATTAATTCATAATAACTGTAGTAGAGATATTGCCGACTTAAAAACCTTTGATACGTTGTAAACTAATTTGGAACAGTTTCGTGAATATTAGAAGTACATATATTTTATTTCGTAAAATCAAAATGATCGAATTAATTTTGAAGTTGTCTAAAATCGCAGGAAATTAATCGACTTTAAATTTTTTCAAATCGACAAGCTCACACGTTGGATGATTGACAGTAAAGTTAACTGCTAGGAAGCACACATTTGTTGAACGTTGTTTATCACGGCATTTTCGTCAGTTTACAATTTTTGTTATATATACAAAAAACATTCAAATAAATTTATATTTAATAATTAAATACAAGGCTTGAATTGAAATTGATTTTGAAAGGATACATATATTATATCTGTAGAGTAACGAATCTTTAAATTACAGTTTATTCCATTTTCGTCTATTTCAGTTATTGTTGTCATATCCGCAATGCTATTATTTGAAGTGGTCGCCATTATTTCTGAAAGGAAAAAGTTTGAATTAATTAATTAAATAATAGGAGAATCTTAAACGCACGCGCGTCGCTTAATGCGCAATTTATGCAGCATATGTACTAAAAAATAGTAAGATATTGAATAACACCGGTTTTTAGATGTTCTATCTTAATGATATAATAACTGCATAATAATGACATCCAAATCAATTTTTAAAATGTTAAGTCTAAATACTTTAAAAGATTTAAAAAAAGAAAATATTGACTGGTCTAATTACTCCATAGCCAAGTCAAAATTTCACCTTCTGAATTCTCAATTTTATGAGAACGTATTATTTCGTTGCAAAACCCAATTTGTTCGTGACCCTACGAAATTTTTTTTGTTGGTAAACTCGAAGCGTAAATCTTCTTATTTGCTAAACACATTTTTTCATTGTTTGGATAAGGCTAGAAATGATTCCGATGCATCTTTGCACCACTTTGGTAATTTCTTCAGCATGGATTTGTAAAGAGGCGGTCAACTGCATCCAATTTACTTGAGTTTACCTTTTTGATAATTTATGGGTTTCTTGACAAAATGCAAACTTATGTAACTTACACCGACTTTAGCAAAGCATTTGACTCTGTTCATCACGAAATCCTACTTCAAAAGCTATACCTTACAGGCATCCCTCCCCCACTATTGTCCTGTATATCGTCCAATTTAAAAGACCGTAGCGAAAGAGTTCTGCTCAGATCATCCAAATCGAAACTTTTTAATGTTTCATCGGGTGTACCGCAAGGTAGTCATCTGGGTCCATTACTCTTTACTCTAATTATTAATATCTCCGCCTCCGTCTTTAATATCTTACTCTCAGATACTTATGTATGCTGATGATGTAAAACATTTCTTGTCTTATGCTGATTCATCCTATCACCTACACCTGCAACATGCAGCTTCTATGCAGCTGTGGTGACTTTTAGTCGTTCAAGACCCGTACTTGTTAATTATTCAATTAACAGTATTCCTTTGAAACGTATTTCTGTAATCAAAGATCTTGGATGTACTCTCTGACTCACGTTGTGGGGTTGGGCTCTTTTTATATTACTAACCCATGTGTTGTCATGGTACAAAAATGACTGTACAGATTCTACACTTAATAAAACATATTTTAAAAAAAAAACTCTTTGACTCCAAATTATGTTTCAACAATCATATTTCGACTGTAGTAAATGAAGCCAAAGGTGTTCTAGGGTTCATTAAACGTTGGTCGAAAGAGTTTAATGATCCTTTTCTTCGTCTCAAGTTCTCTGTTCCTGGGAAACCAACTCGGTACTTTTGCCTCTTGCATTTAACTGTGTGCACAACAGATTATTCTTTGCACAATTCGTTTCATGTCATCTGCCATAATTATAATAAATTTTGAAGCGGCACTTCCTTTGAACTCTCTCTTCCTTTAATAAAAACGTTGCTTGAAGCTCATCTTCGGGAAATCATGAGAATGAGTATGAGTAGGCCATAGCCGGCCGGACGAGCAAAATTCTCCCCGATCGTTGTTAGTGATTTCCCAAGTGTAATTGCTAAGATTTCCCCTTACTACTATCTATTTTTCTATTTCTATATACTTACACTACTAATTTTAATAAATACTAATTTTGGTTAAGTTTTCTATAAACAAAAACTTTTGATTGTTAAAGGAATATAATATTACTAACTACATTTGGGTGTGATCTGGGGCATAGCTGGTCGGTCTGGCAAAAAAAATTCCGCCAACGTGTCGGTGATATTATTAGGGTAATCTCTGATGTAATTTTATGTAGGCTATCGAATTATTCCATGTTAGATCTTATTTTTACTTATATATATACATAGTTTTTTACTTTTGTTGACACACGTTCAGTCAACATTTTTGAAATAAATAAATAACCGGCTCCATATTTCACAAAATCAATTTAATTCAAAATCCGTTGCAAATAAAGTCACAATTTAATTTTTTAAAATTCTTTAACTAAAACTGTATTTTATATAGAATAAAGAGATTCAATTTCATATGCAGTAGAATCCGGTTATAACGACACTGAAGGGCCCGACGATTTTACGTCATTATACCGCGGATGAAGCAGGAAACGTACTAAGCGAAGGCCTTTTCATATAAGTTTGTATGGGAATCACACAAGTCATCGAATTTTCCGGACGAATTTTTCGGACGAACGCTATAAGCAGAGTCGTTATAACCAGATTCTACTGTATAAGCATTTCAGTTTTGGATGTCGAACTGAAATATAAAAAGTTTTAACGTTCGGAACTTGGCAATTGCTGGTGCGTCAATACTTTTTTGACGTACTATACTTTAAGAGGTCTGCCACGCCTCCCTCAGTCGGTTACACACATTCGTCCAAAAACATTATACACTAATATTCGATTGGCAATGAATTCAGGGAATAAAAAAAAATTGTAAGGGTTTTATTAAAAAGGGGTAATTGCAGTCAGTATTTCTTAACAAATATATGTATATATTAGCGCAATTTGATAATGCAGTTTTGAAGGTAGTATTAAATGCCTGTATAAGTCCTATATACAAGGATATGCGGAGACACATTTTGTGCGGTTTTGTGTGAGGAACATTGATAATTTCCATTTATTACTCCCTACATAATAGTAATATGCTATCTTATAAATCAGTGCTATTTGCTTATTTATGCTTATGCACAAAATTTAAAACATAATCGTTATTTGTGGGATACTTGGTGCGTTTACATAATTTATTCATCGCTTCCACCAATAGATACATTTAATGTATTAAAAAACTTGAGATGGTCTAATTTTGGCCATACCGAAGTTGGTTTATTTCCTTGCAGATATATATTACTTTTGATAAATTTGTAGAAGAGGTTAATTTTAACGAACTAGTTTTTGTGTTTGATCCCATAATTTATCAAAATAGTGGATCAAACACTAATTATTGTTTCTAAGAGACAACAAAAATAACTTAAGAAGTTGGAGCACATGTCAAAATGCTTTTATCCAGCCAAATAGTCAACTTCTGCAACTTCCCTGCAGTCTTTTGCTCTCCAAAAGTTCTTAATATTCTTTCTCTTAAAAATTAAATGGATACCGTAACACTTCTCTCCAGATTGCAGAAATAAAATTTACATTGTGTTATCAAAATGTACAATATCTTTTAGATGGGGGTGGTGTATAAGAATATATTTTTCAATTTTTGGGTCTTTGCGCCGATGGAATAAGTCGTCCAATTGCAAAGGATATAGATACAGCTTTTTCTGATTTGCCACGCCCCCAACAATTGGATATATATAATTTTTGTGCAATCTATTAAGCAGGGCAACAGTAACCTATATAACAAATTTTGAAGCTGTATCTATAAGACTTTTGAAGATATAGTTTTATCCGATTTGCCACGCCCCCAAAAGAAGGATATATATGTTTTCATAATTTTGTCGAAACACAATTTGTGGAACTCTAGGTGTAAAATTGTAGAAGATATAGTTTTTTCGATTTGCCACGCCCCTAATGTGCGTAGATATATATTCTTTATCGTTTTTTCTAGGGATGGTTGATACAAATATATGTTTAAAGTTTCAAGTCTCTGGCCTTAACAGCATCCAAAATATTGGAAGATTTATGTTAAGCACAGTATAGACTCTTCCTGATTTGCCACGCCCCAAGTAGGCGTGGATATATACACATTATGATCAGTCTGAAAAGGAGGTCAAATGTATATTACTTTCCAAATTTGTATGATCTAGCTTCAAAACTGTAGAAGATATAGTTATATATAGCGCGATTGAACTCCGGCTTAGGGGGTGTCCTATCGATCGGTGCATATTTACATATATACATACCTTTTTTGTATACCCTGAATCCATTGACAATGGGAAATCAGGGTATAATGGTTTTGCAAAAAGTATGTAACAGGCAGGAGGCGTGGCAGACGCCATAAAGTATATATATTCTTGATCAGGGCGACGAGCTGAGTCGATTTGGCCCTGTCCGTCTGTAATATAGGTAATTCACAGTAATTCGCATTCACAACGTCCTTTTTGACTACAACACATATTCTCTGAATTAAGGAGTCCCTAGTTGAAAAATGTATTGTTTGGCGGATTCTTTCGCCAGACAGATTGGCTATGCGATCGGACGATACTTCGCTTTTTTATTTATTTATTTAATAATGTTGACAAGACGAGTGTCAACGAAATCAAAAATATTATTTGGAAAGGCAAAAATAGGCTCTTAACAAAGTATAAATAGATAGCCTTAAGTAAAATAATAATTTTATTTGCCCGACCGGCCAGCTATTATAGGAAGAGAGAGTTCGGATGAGATGATGCTATAAAATCTATTATAATTATTGCAGAGGACATGAAACGAATTGTGCAAAGAATAATCTGTTGTGCACACAGTTAAATGCAAGGGGTGAAAGTACCTGGTTGGTCTCCCAGGAACAGAGAACATGAAAAGCCCTAAACGAAAGAGTAGTACTCAAGGATTGGCCTCACAAGCGAAATGTAAAGAAGTTTGGTTATAAAAGGATCATTCAACTCTTTCGACCATAGTTTAATAAACGTAGAACACCTTACGGTGACCCCAACAATCTCGGCATGACAAAGCGATCCAAAAGTAAACGGTTCAGAATGGAAAAAATGTTAACAGCGATTAGAACACGACCACCACTCCGAGGCGAACGATCAAGTCTATGAACATTGAAATTAATAGAAAAAATTTCACTGTTACAGATCGAGGGATTTAACCAAGTTTGAGTAAAGACTATAATGTCATTATGACAAGAATAGTTCTTTAAAAACAGGTTCTTTTTTTGCTCCTAAGGCCTCTAGTATTTTGTAAATGATGGATAACTGATTGGGAGTGAGATCTAGTTTTTTGGTACATTACTAGAAGTAATATGTACCAAAGAAGACTTGATCGAAACTGGCAAGGGACGATTTCGATTCTTAGGGTTAAACTCATGAACAATTATTTGTGGAGGCCAAAATTTACGATCACAAATAATTGGAAACATTTCCACCGGATTTTGAAAGATGCAATTTTACGTGGAGTCGAGAAATTGAATTTTGAAATCAATAGAGTGGTAGCGGATGTACTCGAAATATAAGCAGATACTGACTCTACTGTAGTATCTGCAGAAAGAAATAGATACAAAATTTGTTTGCGCGGGGATGGTAGGGAGTTGCAGAGGATCTGTTGTGTCACTCACAACTTTCGCTGAAGGCTTATTTTGCCGACTCGAGACACGTCGGAATTCAACAGCATCCTTTTCGACTGCTCGGACCCGGTAAAGATTCCGGGTCAATGGCTCCAGCAATAGGAGTTGGAGAAGAAGTACCATCTAGATCTTTTAATGAAACCCGAGATAAGATTGGCTCAACAATCAAAGTCATTAAAAGGGGCAATTCAGATAGAATATGAGCAACGATTGTATCTCCAATTGTGCCTTTTGGAGCACAGTCAAATTGAACTCGCTAAGCCGTTTACTGCCAGATTCAAACTCACCAGTCAACTGCTTAGCTACATTTTTCAATTTTAAGAAATCGTTTCTTAAAGTATTGTTCATTTTTGAGAACGAGAATTGTTTGTCCAAATAACTTGAACAAGACCAAATAAATCCACCACTGCCAGCTTTAGGAATTGCGTTAATACGATTGCAATCGCGCCCTGTAAGGCCTGCACATTTAGCATGCATTAAATTCAGACACACCAGTAACTAATAAATTGCGGCTGTGCAGAATCAGCGACTTGGCGATATGTGCAAGTCTTCTTACAGCATTTTATTGGAACATGTTTTTAGACTCTGTTCCCAAAGGGAAAAAGAGTCTATTGGATTTGTGCAATGTCCGTCTTGCTGTGTGTCCGTCTGTCTGTATGAACGCGCAGCATTTGGACACTATAGAAGCTAGAGACTTGTTATTTGGAATATATACTCGTGTGTCTCCGCGTTCTTAAGTTTGAGTATTTTTCCGATACGCCCACAGGGGGCGCTGCCAAATCGGGAAATGCTATATCTATTATGACTAAAACGCTGTTATTTTCGTCAATATTGCAGTCTAAGAAATGGAATTTAGAATATATATTCGTGTACACCACGCGGACGTTTTGTTTGTGGGCGTGGCAAATCGGATAGAACTATATCTTCTACAGTTTTGAAGGTAGAGCATCCAAATTTGGCATGTGGGTTACTGTTGACCTTCCCATAAGTTAGATCAAAAAGGTATATACCCACGCCCCCTGGGGGGCGTGCCAAATCGGGAATATATATATAGCGATTTGTATAAATCCTATAATATTTTGAGCGTTATATGAGCTAGAGACTTGAAATTTGGAATACATATGCAAGTATGTAAATCAAAAATCAAGGGCGTGGCAAATCGGATAAAACTGTATCTCATACAGTTTTGGAGCTAGAGCTTCCAAATTTTGCATGTGGGATACTGTTGACCTCCTCTTAAGATAAGTCAAAAGTTATGTATCCACGTCTTCTGGGGGCGTGGCAAATCGGGAATTACTATATCTCTAACGAAGACCGTGATAATTTCGGCAATATTGCCGTCAAAGAGTTGGGACTTGGAATATATATACTAGTATCCTACCTCTACCAAAAATATATGTTATATATAGCTACGCCCATTTGGGGCGTGGAAAATAGGGTAAAACTGTATCTCCTACAGTCTTAGACGTAGAGCATCCAAATTTGACATGTGGGTTACGAAAAAAAAAAAAGTAATGTAAGCCACCGTAAAACAAATTCTAGTTGACCTATGTGGGGATTGAACCAGGGTCTTCGCTACCACAACTCAAGTCTGTTTAACCAAATCAACACACCACCAAACTCAATTTCGCGCATAGTCGTGAAGGAGGCGCCGTGGTGTAGTGGGTAGAGTTGGTGGCATGCGAAGCGCGTGACCCAGGTTCGATTCCCATCGCTGCTGCGTGATATTATGATTTAAAAAAAGAGTTTTTATTTATTTTTTTTTATAACTTCTATGTAACTTAATGGATTTTGATAAAATTTTCAGCATAAATCCTTATATTTTATTAAAAATACGGTTTTACCTAAACAATTAAAAAAAAATGTAAATGTGGCTTTATTTGCAACTGAACTTATATTAAATTGATTTTGTGAAATGTGGAGCCGGTATCCAAAATACATAAAAACCAAAATAGTATTTTAAAAAAGCTATATGTAAAATTTGATGACTGTAGCTAAATTGATGTAAAAGACATGCTCAAAAAAGGAATCTCGATAATCTCGCGTTCAAACATACGGAAAGACGGACGGACGGTCTACATATTTATTGAGCCTACACACCTTTAACAGGAACAGAGTCTGACGCAGTCGGTTGCGCCCGACAGCAACGTTCTTACTTGTTATACTATTGCTTGAGACAACAAACCCTAAGTACTTAACACTTTCTTTGAAAAAGTGAGATTTCTCGTGCGAGACTCTCATATTGGCATCGTATAGTTTGTCCAAGACCCATGCGATGTGTTTGACATGGCTTTCCATGTTCTCGGAAAAATTATAACGTCATCTACGTAAACATACAAGATTTGCAAGAAATTTTACAATTTACAAGAAATTGCTCTCTAAGGAAAAATACTGGGTGCATTTTTCAAGGCAAAAGGGAGCCTACAGAACTCATATTTACCTACTTGCTACGGAGAAAGCTGTCTTTTCTCTCTCTCTTTCTGCGAGTAAAATCTGGTGAATCCGGATTTTAGATCTTGGCTGTACCTAGGTTGGATAGTATAGAGACTATTTTGGGAAGTTTTGCTGAAGGATCTTGTTTTGCTGAAGGGTCTTGTTGTCTGTATTGTGGAGGTTTTTCTTGTTGTCTATGTGTTTGATCTGGTATTGGATTGTTGTCTCAGCCTTGCTGTCTTTGTTCACTTCTCTGAGCTTTTTCCTCCATACTACGGGCAAAGTTTGTAGCGAACATGTAACGGTCGTGATTTGCTTCAACCTCTTGGGCTAATGCCAGAGCAGAGGGTAGGTCTGTCGGTCTTACCGAGAATAGCAAATCACTTAGTGTCTTTTTGGTTCCAGAGATGAATAATCGTAGAGAGTCTGCCCTGTGCTTCTCGTTTAACGCAGAGGCTACACTGCTTTCGTTGGTCATGATTGTCATATTATTTATGAGTAAGGTCAGTTTCCTTACTTTTTCGTCATAGTACCTGTGATAGTGTCATATTTCCCTGCCGAAGCGTAGACTTCTCTTGCTCGATTAGGTATATCGGTCGCTTGTCTGCATATGTAAAATCTAACCGATCTATTATAGCTTTAAATATGAGAGGAGTATCGAAAGAAGAGAGTACCATGTCGGCTGAGCCCTTAAAAATATTAGCGATCCCTTAATAACTAGCGATTTCATAATGTCAAGGGTTTCATTACATATGGCTCCTATTCTTATTTCAGCGTCTTTACACTCACTATCTATACTTTTTTTGACATGTTCTTATAGTATGTTAGTAGACTTCTTCTGGGGTTGACTTTTCTGCTGTCTTCCGTTGGTGTATTGAGTACAGTGTCTTCGATAAAGGTTGTGTTCTTTACTGAATCTGATCTCCACTGCTGGTTTCTTTTCTTGCTGGTTTCGGTTGGTGTATTCGGTAAGGAGTCTTCGATAAAGGTTGTGTTCTTTGCTGGATCTGATCTTCACCACTGGTTTCGTTTCTTGCTGTTTTCGGTTGGTGTATTCGGTAAGCAGTCTTCGATGAAGGTTGTCTTCTTTGTTGGATCTGATCTGCTCTGCTCGTTCCGTTTCTTGCTGTCTTCGGTTGCTGTATTCGGCAAGGTTGTCTTCTTTGCTGGATCTGTTTTTGTGGCGCGTAGTAATGCACTTTATAACTTATAACTCGTTTTTTTTTTTTTGGTTTTAGTTGCTTTTTTATACTTTTGCAATGTCCGTCTTGTTGTCTGTCCATCTGTCTGTATGAACGCGCAACACTTGGACACCACAAAAGCTAGAGACTTGAAATTTGGAATATATACTAAAGTGTATCCACGTCAGATACGCCAAAAGGAGGAGTGGCAAATCGGGAATTGCTATATCTATTAAGACTAAAACGCTGAAGAAGTTATATATCCACGTCCTTTGCGGGAATGGCAAATCGGGAATTACTATATCTTTTACTAAAACAGTGTTATTTTCGGAAATATTGCAGTCTAAGAGTTGGGTTTGGAATATATACACTAGAATACTATGAAAAATATTGTATATATAGCTACGACTATTTAGGGCGTGGCAAATCGGTCAACCGACAAAACTTGGAGGTAGAGCATCTTAATTTGACATGTGGGTTACTAATCATGAAATAATTAAAAAACTAGAGGAATGGGCTAACTTCGGTCATGCCGAAGTTTGGTAATACCCTTGCAATTGTAAAGGATATAGATAAAGTTCTCTCTAATTTGCCAAGAAGAGATCAAGTATTTGAAAATTTGTGGATCTCTAGGTGTAAATTTGTAGAAGACATAGTTTTTACCGATTTGTCACGCCCCCAGCAGGTGGATGTATATCATTTTTGATTAATCTATTGAGCGGGGCAACAGTAACCTATGTATGCTCGTCACTGCTACGCTTAAGAGCACAGGATATGTTGTAAACAAAGTCGGATATGTACATTTATTTTTATTAATTTACGCACATATTAAGTAAATTAAAAAAAAATTACAAAAAACTTAAACTTATTAAAAAAAAATTGAAATAAAAAAAAAACATTTCAGATTATAAACTAGACGGATGGACTAACTTCAGCCATGCCGAAGTTTGGTAATACCCTTGCAATTGTATAGGATATAGATATAGTTTTCTCTGATTTTCCACGGCCACAACATGGGGATATATAATTTTTAGTCAATCTATTGAGCAGGGCAAGAGTAACCTATAAATCAAATTTTGAAGCTGTAAAACTAAACCTATAAAACTTTCGAAGATATTGCTTTCTTTGATTTACCACGCCCCAAGAGGAGGATATATATAATTTTTCATAATTTTGTCGAAACGTTTGTCAATTTTTGGGACACTAGGTATAAAATTGTAGAAGATACAGTTCTTTCCGATTTGCCACGCCGCTTATGGGCGTAAATATATATGCTATATTTTTTATTCTACGGGTGGTTGATACAAATATGTATTTGAGGTTTTAAGCCTCTGGCTCTAACAGCATCCAAAATATTTGAGGATTTATGTTTAGCTAGCTAGCTAATTATATAGACTTTCCCGATTTCCCACACCCCAAGTAGGCAGGGATATATTACTTTTTGATCAATCTGAAAGGGAGCTCATAACTATATTACTATCCAAATTTGCATGCTCTAGCTTCAAAACTGTAGAAGATATACTTTGATCCGATTTGCCACGCCCCCAAAGGGCGTAGCTATATATGCTATATCTTTTCGTATGGAGGTGCGATTCACGAGTATAAATATTTCAAATTTCAAGTCTAAGACTTCTAATAGCACCAATGTTATCCCACTAAAACCTTTCCTAAACCCGATCTGTCCTATGTAAGCTATAGGATATAGTCATCCGATCCGGATGATTCCGAGATATACAATGCGTGCAGTAGATTGGAGCCTATGTGCCAAATTTCAGCTCTGTAGCTTCAATAGACAGACAGACTGGCAGACGGACAGACGGACATTTCTATTTCAACTCAGCTCGTTTTGCTGATCATGAATATATATACTTTATATAGTCGGAGATGCTTCCTTCTCTGCGTTGCAAACTTCCGACCAAAATTAATATCCTTTTTTGCAAGGGTATAAAAAAAGCGAAATTGTATTGTGAAAAATCTAACTGCAAAATTTGATTACTGTGGTTAAAATGATGTAAAAAATATGCTCAAAAACAGAATCCCGCGATCATACATACGGACGGACGGTTGAGATATTAATTGAGCCCACACTCCCTCAAAGGAACAGAGTATCACGCAGTCGGTTACGCCCGACTGCAACGTTCTTACTTGTTTTGATTGGCTTTGTGACGCATGGTGCGGTGCACTTTATAACTTGTAACTCGATTTTGAGTGTTTTTGTTTTTTAAATCTTAGGATTCGACTTTACTGCGTTGGGCGCCAATTAAGAAATTTCATTTAAAAATTTTCTTTATTATAGATATTTAACTGCGCGGTGTTGCGCAATGAGAAGACCTTAGTTCGACGCGGTTTATTTCCAAAAATCAACTAATTGTAAAATGACAATAATTCTTATAAAAAAGCTAGCCCCTAATACCTCAAGTCGCTGATCACGCACTTCTGTGCGGGAAATCATATTTCGCAGCGACGCAGAGTGGAACATTGCCACACGGCGAAGCTTATGGGTTTGTTGTGCAATATCCGTTGGTTCATGCTGTCAATGCGGGATTGACTTGGCTACTTCGGTTCTGCTGGCCGATCGTGTTAACTTATATGCAGTCGGTAGCGCTGCAACGTTCTTACTTGTTTTAATTGAACTATTTGTTCCAATGAAGTTATAACATAGGAGAGTACTGATTTGAAATTTTTTTTCGGTTTATTTGCCCTGAATCTGTGTGCAATGTCTTAAGTGGTAACCGCGCTTAATCTCACAGAAATAATCTATCTACATTATATACATTCAATTGGTTAATTATTATTTGACGTGGTTTTGAGTTTAATAGGTTGAGGTATTGTCGTCGCCTTAAGCAGTTTATGGGGCGGTCTGAGGTGAGAGGTCTGATAAGCCTGTTCTTATGTGTCTATAATTATATATGCTGGAATGTCGAGTTATTTGGAGCTCCACGGTCTCTAGATTCAGGTCCCGGTGCAGTCCCGACCCACGAACATACCGGCCACAGTCAGTCAGAAGCCTTTCATTGTTAACTTGCACAGCTGGCATCTGATCCCTACGCAAGAAAAGGAAACGTTTTTCCAATTTCTGGGATTCATCTTGAGGTGTTCTTGAACACCAGAAGCGGCTTTACATGTGCTTGACGCTGAGTGTAGGAAGCAAATATCAAATATCAAAAGCGATATGCAAAATGTAAATATTGTATAGCGGCCAAGAACGCTTTCTTGTGGCACACCAGCTTTTATTTTATGGGGGATAGAAATTGCAGATCTAACGTAGATCTGGAAGTTGCGATCTTCCAGATAGGCTCTGGAGAGGAGATAAAAGGGAGCTGGAAGGACGCTGTTGATTTTGGAGAGTAGTCGCAAGTGCAACACTCTGTCAAATGCCTGTTGCACGTCTACAAAGACACCATTACAGTAATCTTTGTCGTCATATGCCTATGAGTCACCACTCTGTGAATCTGCTCAATATCGCCATACCCTTCCCTGAAACCAAACTGGTGGATTGGCAAGACTTCTTCACAATCCACACGTGTGGTAAGCCGCAATACAATCAGCCTCTCCATTACCTTGGAGAGTGAAGGGAGAAGGCTGATTAGTCGGTACGATTCAGGATCGTCTTCCGGCTTACCAGGCTGTGGATCATAAATACGCTGCCAGCTTCCACTTAACCGGGTACTATTGCATCCTAAGAATAGCATTAAAATTTAGAGTAATAAAAAGGATCGCTCGCTTTGGCAGTGACTTCAAGGTGGTGTGACATATTCTGTCAGGCTCCGGGGATTCTTTCCTCGGCAGGCATTTGATAGCATCAACTTCGAATATTCTTTTCTGATCTCGGCAAGGGCTTCGCCTGCAACTGCTTTCAAATAATCAAAATTCATGTCGTACAAGTAGTTTAGCAAAGTTTTTATTTCCCTTCTTGCGTTAGAGGAATGTTTTGCCCAAAGGGCACTTCTCTGAATATTTATTTGTTTTGCTTTTGCCGACACCGGAGAAGCAGCGCCCGCAAGTTACAATGTGTACTATCTTCTAGCACTCAAGACAATGATGTGATTAAAGCAAAATAGCGCGACATACAAAAATAAAACAAAACAAGTTCTTATTTTTTGACGTCAAAAATGTTCGCATTTGTCAAATTTTTCGTTTTTATTTTTATTTTTAAAAATCTGATTTTTTGATGCTTGCTTGTTGAGAGCTGAGCATTATTCAAAATTTTGAAAATCGGACATGACTAGATTATCAAGTATCAATTATGACTAGATTATTAAAGTATGATAACCTTAAACTAGAGGAGAGAGAGATGAGATAAGGATACAAGTATTGTTTTTCTGATTTGTCAAGAATACATCAATCATCATCATTGACGTATTTACTAATTTTTACCTATATGTCAAATTTTGGGCTTTAGATGTACATTGTGGAAGATAATGTTTTCTCCCATTTGCCATGCTTCAAAGAGGCAGAAATATATACATAATTTTTTTTAATTTTGTCGAAGCAGAGTATTTGTGAGTTAGTTAGAGTATTTCTTAAGTCTTGGGTTTCTAGGTGTAGAATACAGTTTTTACCGATTTGGCCTTTTCCTATGTCAACATATTTTTGCCACGGTCTAACTAAGCGAAAAAACTAGAGGGATGGGCTAACTTCAGCCATGCCGAAATGCATACATTTTAATCAAATTAACGTTTTCAAATTTTACAAATTAAACAAGTATGAACGTTGGGTGCTACCGATTGCATATAAACTCGACATCATTGCATAAAACCTCACAGTCGACAGACGATTAACAGTCATCGAACTGCAAAATTTGGCTCCAGTTCCAAAACTGTGGAAGATATAGTTTTTACCGATTTGCCACTATCCAAATAGGCATAGCTATATGCACCATATATTTTTAGCTCGGAAGCATGAAAATATACTCCAAATCCCAATTCCTAGACGCCAATATTGGCAAAAATAATAGCATTCACTTGTAAGAAGAAATATTTATTTCCGATTTTTCTAGCTCTAAAGCTGTAGAGGATACAGTTTTATCCGAAGAATAACGTATAAGTTTATCTGGATTTAAGGTGGAAAACTGTAGAAGACACAGTTTTTAATGATTAGCCATGTCCTAAATGGTAGTAGTTACATATATCAAGTATACATTCCAAATGCAAATTCTTAGACGGCTATATTGTCGAAAATAATAGAGTTTACTTCTGAAATGATTTAGTTAGTTCAAAGTTGTCGATTGTACTGGATTCAATAAACTAGTCACCTTTATTTTTGCTCCAATGAAAAGAAAATTATGCAGAGGGACCGGAATTATCACTCGCGCGTTCCACTGCTTCGGTTCTACAACATGCTGAGAATGTTGGGGTCAAAGTTACTTTGCCAACATGCTCGTGTTATGTGACCTGCGTACATTGCCCCTTCTTCTGATATACATATTTATAATGATTATCTAAACTGTATTAAAGAAGTCTTTGAATTTGTTCAAGATGCTGACTTATTTTTGTGGTGTTAGGTGATTTTAATATTCCGAACACTACTTGGTCTTTATTTTATGAATAAAACTTTTTACTCCATCAATTCAACATGATTTTATTGATGGAATATTTGAGCTCCCTTTGTTTTAAATGAACTCAATATCAATGATCTTGTATTCATTAATGATAACTCAATTATTGATGTTTCTAGATCTTCTCCATTGTCTGTTCTGGATAACCATCATCCTACATTAGAGCTAGTTTTGTCCCTATTTAATCCACCTAGTTTTCCTCTTTGTCAAAACCCCTCCACAGTTTTAAGAGTGAGCACCAACAATGTATTGTAAGCAGATCGCACTTACGATTATCTCGCTTCATTTCTCTGTTTTTTAATACTGTGAAGTCCCACTGCTTAGTGATTATACCTTTCCTTCTGGAAATGGGCTTTTTTGGGAATCACTTATCCTGCAGCAAGATAATGCCCCATGTCATAAAGCCCGATGGATGCCAACATTTTTGAAGGGCATTGGAGTTAACTGGCCCCCTCAAAGTCCAGATTTAAATATTATATTGTAGAAAACATCTATATTTTGAAACGCAAAAGAACAGCTTCATTAAATAAAACCGTAGAGAAGACAATTTCTGAGGTCACTTTCTTTGCTACTTACTTACTTATTAATTAATATCTTTTAAAGTGTCTATGAAAATATTGTTGTTTGTTTATTTTTAAGTTTGTTTTAGTTATATATACAAAGGACTAATTAAATGAGATTTTAGATAAAACCATTTAAAATTTAAACTCAAAAATACACCATTTTGATGTCAAAATACTTATGCCGACTAAAAAGAAGTACGATATATGGGTGTTACATGAGCCGGCGGATACGATATCCAAATAAGGGCTGACAAATAAGCTATTATTATATTATCCTATAGCCAAACTCTGAACTCTGGTATTTACTACCAACAATTAATGTTTGTAGATATCGGTTCTCCTAGAAAATATGACTTTTTTTATCCAACATGCCTATGTTGCTTCAAAAATTGGCAACGAATCATTGACCAAACCGAAATATTAAGATTCAAATCGAACTAAATCACAGAATTTTAATTGCTATAAATTTTTTTTTACAACAATTTAGGATATTTTTTTCCTACAGTTTACATTTAGGGTATTTTACATTAACCTGAAATTATGTTTGTATGTATTTTAAATATTTACAAAAAGGAAGTCTCAAAGATGCAATTGTGTGGACTTAATTTAATTTTAATCAATCAATACTTGCTTTCCAAGACGATTGTTCTTCGAAATGAGATTCTGAAATAAAATATGCATGCATATGTATGAGTATAATTAAATCTTTACCAAAAACTAATACATACATACATATTTGAGATAGAGATGCAATCCGGTCAATTTCAACACTTATTCCATGTTTACTGCTTGCATTTTTATAAATTACCGGAAATGCACAAATTTATTCCAGCACATTCATACATATATATACATAAGTACATACTTATGAAAAGGGCGCGATAAGTCACGAAATGTATTAATAAATTTTTTAGGATAGATTAATTACATACATATGTACGAGTGCACATTGACCTTTGTTCCGTAATCAAACAAGAGGGAATACATATGTGTGTATGTATTTACAATATAGGAAGTGGTATTTGCATACATACATATGTACATATTTTTGTATGTCCATATGAAATCTGGTTTTGTTTTTAATCTCTTCATATCATTACGAATAACTGGGCAGGACACAGTTAAAAGATTTGTGATAAATTAACTTTAAATGTATCAAAAAATGTACATATGTTAAATATTGTCGCACATTTTTTGTGAATATATGTATATATTAATATGTATGTATGCATTAAATATGCATATTACTGCTTAGTGTTATTGTGTTGTATATTCAGTTTCGTTTGCATAAACTCCGTTTGATATCGATGCTAAGGTACACATTTAAACTTCTATAAAATTGTCTTAGAATGTAGACGGCAGGTAGGTACTTAAATAAACACAAAATTCGACAGATATTTTATTTGACTATTCAATGTTGACAACACTAACTGATAAGTTTACTTCTGAATTTTCGGTATTCAGTTACATGTCAAAATAATGACGGTTAATTATCCTTGACACTTCAGGAACAAAATGGAATGGAACATGGTATTAGTTTGGCGCTAAAATTTAAAAGGCTACATAAGACAAATTACAGTTTTCATCATTAATAATTAACTGAAACAAGTATATTAATAATTTATAATAATTTATTGTTGGCCCTACTATCCGTACGAATGCATAATATTTTGCAGCTGTTGAATAAAGTTGGAATATTGTCTTGAGTGTATCCTTATCCAAACAAGTGTTACAATTTCTTGGGAAACACCCACTAGAGGGAGGCATTTTACGAAACAATATATTTTTTTTAAACTAAACGATATTACTTATAGCGCAATTAATAAAATATAAATGTTTATATAGAGATAAGAATAAATAAAAATAAGGTAAAACTGTTTCACAAATTTTATAAAATTTAAAGATGGGAAATGGATACTTCCAGCGAACAAAAATTATATATCCTAGAAGTCAAATAATAGGTGAGGCATATCAGGAATTATAACTTTGTGTTATAAGTCCAATAATATTTTGACCTGACCGCTATATGAGCTTGAGACATATAATTTCAAATAATTATGTATCATACAACCCAGACAACAAAATCATTTGTATAAAATTTAGCCTTCTTCAGCAGTTTCTTTGCTTGATCCCTAAGAATTGATAATTGCGAGGCGAGTACGTGACAAATCTGAGCTATATCTTCCACAAATTTTGAGACAGTAAATCTCGGACAATAATAGAGCGTAAGACAATTCTGCCGCCCTCTTATTCGATCAATTTAAATTTAATTTAACATTTCGATATTGTAGTAAGAATTGTTAAGCAAATTAATTCCAAAACTAGAGGGATGGGCTAACTTCGGACACGCCGAAGTTTTGTAATACCCTTGCAATTGTAAAGGATAAAGATATAGTTTTCTCTGAGTTGCCACGCCCCCAACAAGTGGATATACATAATTTTTAGTCAATCTATTGAGCAGGGCAACAGTAACCTATACATCAAATTTTGAAGCTGTACCTAAAAAACTTTCGAATATATAGTTTTCTCCGATTCGACACGCCCCAAAGAGACGGATATATATAATTTTTCATAATTTTGTCGAAACGGTGAAGCTTAACCTTTTTGTCAATTTGTCTAGGTGTAAAATTGTAGAAGATACAGTTTTTTCCGATATGCAAAGCCCCTAATGGGCGTAGGTATATATTCTTTATCTTTTTTTCTAGGGGTGGTTGATACAAATATATGTTTTAAGTTTCAAGTCTCTGGCTTTAACAGCATCCAAAATATTGGAGGATTTATGTTAAGCTCTTTATAGATTTTCCCGATTTGCAACGCCCTAAGTAGGCGTGGATATATAACTTTTTAATCAATCAAGGGGAAGCCAAAAGCATATTACTTTCCAAATTTGGAAACTCTAGCTTCAAAACTGTAGAAGATATAGTTTTACCCGATTTGCCACGCCCCCCAAAGGAGTAGCTATATACTCTATATCTTTTTGTATTGGGGTGCAATTCAGGAGTATATATTCCAAATTTCAAGTCTCTGACTTTAATCGAAGTTATCGCACTAAAACATTTTTTAAAACCGATCTGTCCTATGGGAGCCATATGATATAGTCATCCGATCCGGATGATTCCGAGATATACAATGCCTGCAGCACATTCTGTTCTGTAGCTCTTATAGTCTCGGATCCAGACAGACAGACGGACAGACAGACCGACAGACAGACAGACGGACATGGCTATATCAACTCAGCTCGTCTTGCTGATCAAGAATATATATACTATATATGGTCGGAGATACTTCCTTCTCTGCGTTGCAACGCGTTCATACATACGGACAGACGGACAGACGGACGGACGGACGGACAGACAGACGGACAGGGCTAAATCGACTCAGCTCGTCACCCTGATCAAGAATATATATACTTTGTGGGGTCTGCCACGCCTCCTTCTGCAAACTTCTGACCAAAATAAATATACCATTTTTACAAGGGTATAAAAAAGTCCCAAAAATTTTAAATTTTGCCGCCTCTTAAAAAGTGCCGGCCGGGCAATTGGGCGCCGAGCACTCTGATGCCGAGAGACCCCTTGTCAAGCAATCTACATATGTTGAAAGTATGAATGTGTGCTGTACACATTAACATTTTGTACTTCTTTCTACTTTTAATATTATGACATTGTATTGAATTATTGGATCACGTGGGTTAATGTAATTGTTAGAAATATGGAGATGGTATTTGAAAGCGTCTAATAAAATTTAGTATTATTGGGTAGATAAGGATAAACTATCGTCTCTTGACATTGAATACTAATCAATTGTTTATTAATTACTTATTGGTGAACTAGATGATCATGTGGGGAAGAATTTAGAGAAATTCTAGGACACTGTCTGATTGTTCTTTGCCGACTAATTAGAGGGTGTGTTCCTTATCTTGGCTATTAGATTGACATATTATATGGATTTTATTAAAAAAAAGTATCCTTCAATTCATTGAAAACAACTTAAAGTGTGCTACAGATTTTCAGAGATTCAATCTATGTACATACATATATGCTATGTAATTCCTATTTATATAGTCCGCATAAACATTATGAGAGTATCCTCAATGCAGAACGTTGAACTTGTGAACTCCTAACTACACAAACAATTGTTGTGTTATTGTTGTGTCACTTGAATTTGGCAATAAAGCTTATATCCAGACGCACTTCATTGAACATTTATTCTTGCAGCAATGGGTCATCGCTAGATACTTTAGGCCGCCAGCTTAGTATAATTATTTCATTAATACTATATATATATATTTTAGTATACATATGAAAACTACGCCAATGGGACAATGAACGCAAATAATAATGGTAGTAGTGATGGGATCGGTAAATAAATTGGTTTCCGACCCATCCCGTCCCGAAATTAAGTTTGCTTTTCCCGCCCGATTGTTCCGAAAAATTTTTTATTTTTCCCGCGGGTCCCTACATTTTCCTATCTACACAGCAAGTACTTGCCTAGCAAGAATTAGTTTCAATGGCAATTCATCGCATTATCAAAATAATAAAATATTTCAAATTCTTTTAAATTTAATATGATTTATATAAGAATTAATTTCCTCGTCAATATCATTCTTCTGTTTTTTGATAAAAATAAGTAAGTTTTATCGATTATTAATTTTCGATCGGGACCCGCGGGAATTTCGCTATCAAGCACTTGTCCCGACCGTCTCTTGATTTTTGTAAAATCTTTCCCATCCAGCCCGATCCCGAAAATTATTTCGAGACCCGCGGGATTCCTGACAATCCCCTGGTAGTCATGGCATACGGTACTTTACGATGTGAAGCTGGGGTACCCAAAAAACAATTCTCAAATATTATACCCATTCAAAAAGAGTTTTTTAACTTTAATTATATAAAGAATATATATTCTTGATCAGCACGACGCGCTGAGTTGATCTATTAGTTCAGCGAAGAGGCGAGACGAACCAATTGTTGAACCAACGAGCTTTTTCGTTGGATTTTATATTATAATTTTTAATTATGAGTGTCTTTGTACTTGATTATTCAATGCTCTACATTTATTGAGGTACAATAATTAACACTGTATGAAAGCGACATGGGTGACTGCGATCAGCCAAAGAACACTTGCAACTATGAATACTTTGTGCAAGCGACCGAAAAATATGAGTTATAGTACAAGTTAATATTAAGCAATCAAAATGTCCTGCTATCCGCCAAATATCCAGTTTAATACAAATATATATGCCGGCTTATCAAAGCGGATGCACTGAGAGTGCGAATGAGGAGGAAAGAGTGGAGTGTAAAAGACAGAGATTAGCTAATGAGAGAACAGCAGCATATGGCTGCACAGCAGCACTTCCAATTATTTTGCTTTCTTTAGGCTGACTGCTCATCTGTGCTGCTACTGCTCAGCCCTACATACCCCAGTTGAAACGCGTTGAGATCCCGACTTTCAACAAATTCCTTCATGGGCAGCAACATAACAACATAACTCTTGCCAGTGGCCATATTAGGCAGATTCTCATCCTTAATGAGAACTACATAATAGGCCAAGGTTGAGAAATTCGCCATTTCGATCGATGCTGCAGAAGAGTTAAGTACTACTTTTTCCTATGCGACCAGAAAACCTGTTGAAGAAAGCTTATTTGACAGCTAATGTGCTATGTCAGGCTCGCAAAAGGATGTAGGACGGCTACCATTCAAAAAAGAGCAGTAGTCAATACGTCTAAGTCAGCTGGATTTTCTAAAGTAGAGACTAAGAGTCTAATACTAAGAGGCAGAAATCCAAAATTGCATTTTGTTGAGCTTCTGACAGGAATAGACGCTTTAACTCTTAAAGTTTATTGCGGGCAGCAACAAAGTTTGTGGGATTGTCAGACCAAATCTGACTTGAGAGCTTGAAAGCCAGCAAAAAAAAGCTTTAGCCAAATCTTCGACTAGCTGCAGCCAGACTGCCTTGGTATCGAAGCAAACGAAAATTCAGATGTAGCATTTCACGGGAGCCTTACTTCGCGTTTCAGGCTTGTACCAAAGCAGACCGCAAAAGTCTACTCCAGCGAATCCAAAAGTAGGACAGCCCTCAATACGATCCTTGAGAAGATCCACCATTATGTGTTCCATTAGACGAGGCTTGGCGGCAAAAGATATCAGGCATTTCCGGATCGCATTGGTCACAGTTTTCCCTCCACCAATTGGCCAGTACTAGGACCGAACCGAAGCTACCACATCTTGAGGACCAGCGTGCAAGTTTCGCGTTACCGGATGATTCCGGGGCAAGATGATTGGATGGTGGTTTTCAAAATCCAATGAAGAGTTTTCGAGTATATCCACGTCAAACCAGCGGCATGGCAATCGGCAATGTTTACATAGTTCTGTTGGAGCCAGACACTATATAGACCCTCAGATAAAAGCATAAATTATACATAGCAAAACCCGTTAGGTCCCTACAGTTCCAAAAAATGACAAGTTTGTCGAAATTATTGTCGAAACTGATCTAAAATTTCATATTGTCTCTTATTTAGAACGTGGCAAATCTTCCACTATTTAATAGCTAGATCCACTAATTTCCAAATAAGCTTCTGTGGCTGCCTCCGAGTCAGAGATGATGATCTCCTCTCCGATTCCTGCCTCCCAAATGTAATAAGGGGAGGAGGGCCGTGCCGGCTGTCACCTGGACAGGGGAAAGTATCGACAGCTCATCACGCCAACCGATTAGTTCTGCTGAATTTCCTGCTGCCGTGCGCTCTCAAATTATCGGCCTTCATAGACATGTTGTTAAAACTTACTGCTGTCCTATATTTTGTTGTTACCTGTCCATAATATGAATAAATAAATTAACAAATGAAATAAATAAACAAGTAAGAAAGCTCTAGTCGGGTCTGCCCGACTACGAGATCCCCTGAACCAAGTCCGAGCTGATGTTTTAAACAACTTAGCTTACATCTTTTATCTATACATATTACCTCTGCGCGCATATGCACATGCACACATACACACAGGCACACAGTCACGTGCACACATATACACATGCACACAGAAGCATGCTCGCCGATTACTGCGTAGTTGATTTGAATGTATGTGTGCACACGTACAGGCTGCTGCCGCGTGCTTATACAATGTTTCCTTTAATAACTTCTGTATTACTTAACGGATTTGAATGCAATTTTCTGCATTGAATGCTATTAATTTATTAAAAATACGGTTTTCACTAAAAAATTTGAAAAAATTAAATTGTGGCTTTGATAATTTTTTTTTTTTAATAAATTTTTTTTGTGAAATGTGGAGCCGGTATCCAAAATATGAAAAAATAGAAAATGTATTTTATTTATAAAAAGCTAAAAACAAAATTTGGTAGCTGTAGCTAAAAATATGTAAAAGATATGGTCAAAAAACTGAATCTTGATAACGTTTTAAATCGATAACATTGAAACGGAAAAATTTATCGAATATCTAAAACAAACTCGATATTTTCGCTGTATACACAGACCATTATGCAAAATTTGAAGTCTCTAGCTCTTATAGGTTCTGAGATCGACGCGTTCATACATACGGACAGACGGACAGACGGACGGACGGACGGACAGACAGACGGACAGGGCTAAATCGACTCAGCTCGTCACCCTGATCAAGAATATATATACTTTGTGGGGTCTGCCACGCCTCCTTCTGCCTGTTACATACTTTTTGCAAAACCATTATACCCTGATTTCCCATTTTCAATGGGTTCAGGGTATAAAAAAGAGATTACGATAATCAAATAATAAAATACAGCACAACAACAACAGTTCAGATGAGCGGTTAGGTTAAAAAGAGCTGTGCAAGTAGCTGTTGCATATTAAGCTAATCGCCGTCTTTTATGCTCTTTTGTTCTCATCCGCACACTCAATGCAGCGGTGCCAGTGTTAGGTGAGGTTGCATTTTCGGCGGTCAGTGACTTCTCTTGAGCTAACAGCAATTAGGTTGCGCAACGTCCGCTGGGTAACATGATACCCCGCACGAGGCGCTTACGCTGGACTTCGTGGAGAGCGGCAGCAGTGCGCTTGGACAACCAGCGACCAATTATACCTTAAGCTTGAATTGTATTTGCATAGTAAATTTAGATTATAATTTGACTTCAATCCGGGCGTATTGCCCAAATAAAATTTATAAAAGAAATCTCGCTTAGTGCGCATAATTAATTTGAAACGTGTCACTACTCTTAATAAGTTATATGTAGTTTCCATACCCTTCAGTCCAGTCAAAAATATTTTTTTTATAAAAAAAAAAACAAATAATAAAATTGAATAATTTTTTTTTTTTGGACTCGTAAACATATATTAATTATATTTAATTGGCGCAGCCGGTAGGATAACATTAAATTGTGGATCCTGATGCAATAACTAAGTCGTTAATTCATGCCCCCCGGGGGCATGCCGAATTGCCAAAGCCACGAATTGAAAAAAAACAATTGTAAATAATTCAAGAAGACGCTGTAGAATTCGAAGAGACTATAATTCCAGAAACATTTGCTTTTCTCAAAAACTTTCGAAAATGCTATCAGTGCATACAAGCCCCAACATATGTATAAGTACTAGAAATTAATGAACAAAATAAAAACAAAAAACATTAAACTAAATATCAGTTCACAAATTAAAAAAAAAAAAAAACATGTAAAAACGTTCTAGTCGGGTCTACCCGACTACCAGATCCCCTGAACCAAGTCCGATTCGGTGCTTTAAACAATCTAGCTTACATCTTTTCTCTGTACATATTACCCTGTGAGAGCACACACACACGCACACATATACATACACAAGCACGCGCGCCGGTTACTGCGTAGATGATTTAGCGGCTGCGCTTGGGCATCATTATGAGAAATTGATTGTTATATAACTTCTGTTCTAGATCTTCTTTCTTAATGAAATTTTCAGGACATAATATTGACATCTAGAGGTGTATATATGCGAAATCCCAACTCCCTAGTATTTGAAATACTTATGTGGCTAATGGGGGGAGGTATCCAAAATTTAAAAAATTTATTATCTGTATTTGCATCACACAAACCTATATAGTCAATTTGGTATCTCTAGCTATTAAGGTCTTTAAGTTATAGCTTAAAAACAAAGTCAAAATATCGATTGTTATCGATAATAAGAAAATAGGATGAACAAAAAAATAAACTTCTACTGCGTATTGTATACAAGACTATACATCTAAGATTTCAAATCTCTAGCTTTTGTGGTTTTCGAGATCACTGCGTTCATACGGACGGACAGACGGACAGACGGACATGGCTAGATCGACTCAGCTTGTCGTCCTGATCAAGAATATATATACTTTATGGGGTCTGCCTCCTTCTGCCTGTTACATAGATTGTCACAAAACCATTCAGGGTATAACAAGTAAGAACGTTGCAGTCGGGCGCCACCGACTACGTGATACTCAGTTCCTGTTAAAGGAGTGTAGGCTCAATTAATATATAGACCCTCCGTCCGTCTGTCCGTATGTTAGAACGCGAGATTATCGATCGAGATACCGGCTCCACATTTCACAAAAATAATTTAATATAAGTTCAGTTGCATAAAGCCACATTTACATTTTTTTAAGTTTTTTAAGTAAAACCGTATTTTATATAAGATATAAGGATTTATGCTGAAAATGTTATTAAAATCCTTTAAGTAACACAGAAGTTATAAAAAAAAAAAAAAAAATTATTTTATTAAATGGTAATATCACGCGGCAGCGATTGGAGTCATGCTTTGCATGCCATCGACTCTTCCCACTACACCACTGCGTTTGTTATACGACTTTGCGTTGTGGTAGCGAAGACTCAGGTTCAATGCCCGGTGAGGTCAACTAGAATTTGTTTTACGGAGGCTTACATTATGATGATTATTATTTTTTTTTTCCATAAATTTAAATTTCATGAACAGTAACCCACATGTCAAATTCGGATGCACTACGTCTAAGACTGTAGGAGATACAGTTTTACCCTATTTGCCACTCCCCAAATGGGCGTAGCTACATATAACATATATTTTTTGGTAGCGGTAGGATACTAGTATATATATTCCAAATCCCAACTCTTTGACGGCAATATGCCGAAATTAACACGGTTTTAGTAAAAGATATAGTAATTCCCGATTTGCCACGCCCCCAGAGGACGTATATACATAACTCACAATGGGCGTAGATATAAAAGCTATATATTTTAACTTCCGCGTGGTGTACACGATTATATATACTAAATCCCAGTTCTTAGACTGCAATATTGACGAAGATAACAGTCTATTTTCTTTTTTGAAAGGGAAAGGGTATTTGAAATTGGTAATCTACCTTTTCTCCGATTAATATAAATAACAAGATTAATATCAATAAATAACTTCATTGGGAACAATTGTGTTTACGGACGTGTTTCGTGCGCAACAAACATCAATAATAATCAAAATCAATAATCAAAATACAAAGTGTATTGGAATGATCCAATAGCGAAAGGACGCTGTAAAGTTTTTATTTATAAACCTTCTCTAAAAAATATAAAAATAATAATAAAACAAACTCAATAATAATTAAAAACATTACGCATACCACGCATAAATCGCGCGAAATGAGCGTCGCTCAGAATAAAGAGCGTAGAAGTTCTACCTACCAAAGAAATGGGTTCTAATCATACTTTTCAACCCGTGAAAAGGTAACAACAAAAACAACAACAAAGAGCAAATCAGCTCTTTTGAATACTGAAAACCAGAGAGCACGTTCATGCTCTCCCGCTCTGCTAACCATATCACAAGAGACTTAGAGCTTGCAGTGCATCTCTCCATTAATCGCCAATAATTTAATTTCGAGACACGCCGCACCAACAACAAGCACAACGACCTCTTTAACTACTGCAATCGCATCAACAACAACAACTGCAATGGTCTACGTCACTAACAACGCGATTACGACACCGTTCCAAACTTCTGCATCGCTAGCACAAAACACAATTACAACATCGAGTGTAAACTCCAGTATTAATTTCGGCAACAACAAAAACATGCAAGTCGACAAACCAAAAAAAAAACAAAAAACCGGTTCGGCTCAGATCGAAACAATCGAAGGGGGCGTATCAAAAAAAGTTAAGTCTCCACCTATATACATTTGGGAGCAAAGCTCAAGTACATTAGTAAACAAACTAACAGCACTAATTGGAAACTCAAAATTTCATATAGTTCCTGTAAGAAAATAAAATATACACGAAACAAAAGTGCAAATTTATGCAGAAGCAGACCACCGTGTAGTGATCAAATACCTGAATGAAGCAGGTAAAAACTTTTATACAAATCAGCTCAAAAGCTCCAAAGGACTTCATATTGTCCTAAAGGGTATTGAATCAACAGTGACACCCGCAGAAATCATTGGGGGACTTAAAGATAAAAACTTCCATGCAAAAGCAGTCATAAATGTATTAAATAAAAACGAAGTGCACCCAATATATAATCTACACTTTTTGTTGAATCTGAGAATCACTGTAGAAGAACCGCTTAAGCGCAACGCTCCAGTGCAATGCTCAACTTGCCAGGAATATGGGCACACCAAGTCGTACTGCACGCTGCGACCAGCCTGCGTCGCTTGTGGTGACTCTCCGTTCCGCAAATAAATATGATATAAATATTAAAAAGTGCGGAAACTGGAGGAAATCACACAACAAACTACAGAGGCTGCCCAGTCTACAAAGATTCAAGAAGCCGTATCTGAAGCGTGCCAACGGCACGTAATCATAACACACCAGACGGAGTTCTTAGCTTCCAAATTACACCAGATGTATTCTTCGCCAAAGCAGCCAGGTCTTCATTTGGCCCCGCAAATACCATTAAGGGCATCTCGTTTGCTAATGCTCTAAGAACAGGTCTAGAAAAACCAGCCCCCTCAACATCATCACTTCATGAAATCCAAACAGAGCCGTATATGGCAAACGTTCGGCAGCCCATGGAGTAACCACAAAGTTCTATTGAAGCGCTTATAACCAGTCTGCAGCAAAGCATGATGGACTTTATGTCATTCATGAGAACAACAATGGAAAACCTTATGCAAAATCAAAATACTTTAATACAGGTGCTTGCATTCCAACGCTCCAAATAATCAATGGCTTCTCTTCGTATAGCCATGTGGAATGCCAATGGCGTTTCCCGGCATAAACTTGAAATAACACATCGATGTAATGCTGTTATCAGAAACGCACTTAACAAACGAAAACAACTACCAAATACGGGGTTAATTGTTCTACTGTACAGATTTGGCGGAACCGGAATTTTAATTAGAATCCGCATCAAACATCACTTCCATAAAAGGTTTGCAACAAATTATTTGCAAGCTACTTCTATAAATGTGCAAACGGAAAACATCTCACTTTACTTTCCGCCGCGCTTTTCAGTCTGTGAAGATGAATTCACGGACTTTCACAGATCTCTTGGGGATCGATTCGTTGCAGCAGGAGACATAGTAAAAATTAATCTAGATTTACTTGTAGACTTGATTGACTTTGCAGTGACAAAAAACATCGCACGGAATCTGATAAGTGCCGAAGCACACACAGACCTTTCATCCGATCACTCTCCCGTTCTATTAAATCTTCTCCAATGCCCGGAAATCGTAGATCATCCACATAAGCTCACAACACACAGAACCGATTGGCTTATGTACAAGAAATATGTGAGATACCATTCTCATTAGAAACTCTCTTGACAGTTGGGACCGCAGCGACAAAGACAGATTCAGTACATTTGCCTCTCATCTTCGAAATGTGTTTCAACCAAACCTTGCAACCAATTCATTTGTACTACCTTCCCCACAAACTCACACCCAAACTGCGACCGAGCAAATTGAATTTTGCCCGAATGAGATTGTAAAAATCATCAAGTTTTAAAATCCAACAGCGCCGAAGTTTTACCACTAAAACATTTCTTAAAACCGATCTGTCCTATTGGAGCTGTAGGATTTAAATATTCCGAGATATACAATGCCTGCGCCAGATTGGAGGCTATGGGCAAAATTTCAGCTCTGTAGCATTAATGGTCTCGGAGGAGATTGCGTTGATCCTGACAGACAGACAGACGGAGAAGACAGACAGACGGTCATGGCTATTTCAACTCAGCTCGTCGTGCTTATCAAGAATATATATACTTTATACAGTCGGAGATGCTTCCTTCTCTGCGTTGCACACTTCTGACTAAAATAATAAACCATTTTTGCAACGGTATAAAATGTCCCGGCGGAGATCTAATAATACCAAAAATTATAATTGATCTGCCGAACTGTGCAATCTGCCTCATCTGCACACTGTTCAACGCAATTACTATATCTAGACACGTCCCAAAAAAATTGAAAAAGGTTATCATTATAATGATACCGAAATCAGGAAAAGATCACACAACACCATCATCCTACAGAACAATAAGCCTTCTATCATGCCTGTCAAAGCTACTTGAATAATGCATCCTGACGCGTCTAGTTCCATATTTGAAAGAACACAATATAATTCAAGCACATCATTTTGGCTTTCGAGAAAACCATGGAACTATAGAGCAAGTTAACCGTAAAACATCAGAAATATGTACTGCATTTGAACATTGGGAATACTGCAGTGCGATATTTCTTGATGTATCTCAGGCATTCGATCGAGTCTGGTTGGTCTTGGTCTCATGTACAAAATCAAAAGGTTACTGCCTGAATACACTCACAAGCTTTTTGAATCGTATCTTTACAATACAGTATTTGCAGTGAGATGAAAATCTACTATGTCTGAAGACCACATAATAGAAGCTGGAGTTCCTCAAGGCAGCGTACTCGGGCCCACCCTATATGTTCTGTACACAGCGGATATCCCTTCAAGCGTACGTCTTATAACATCTACGTTTGCTGACAACACCTCGATTCTAAGTCTCTCCAGAAGTCCAGTTCAAGCAACAGTACAACTAGCTGATCATTTGGTAGTAGTGAAAAAATGGTTATCAGACAGGCGCATTAAAGTAATCGGATAAAAGTGCAAGCACGTTACCTTCACTCCCAACTTTCAAAGCTATCCTCCGCTGACCCTAAACAACAACCAACTTCACCAAGCTCATTATGTTACGGATCTTGGAGTTCATCTCGACAGGCGGAGACATATTGACGCAAATAAAATGCAGCTAAAACTGAAAGCCAACAGCCTTCATTAAATCCTAAACGCCCGATCACCCCTATGTTTGCAATTTAAGGTAATTCTCTACAACACCGTCCTTAAACCTATCTGGACTTATGGCTCTCAATTATGGGGGAACGCAAGCAGCAGGAATATTAATATCATACAACGAGCACAATCCAAGATCCTGAGGACTATTACCGTTGCACCATGGTATGTTCGAAACTAGAACATTCGCAGTGATCTGAACATTCTAAAAGTAAAAGATGAAATAACATACCAAAAAGCGAAGTACACCATCAAAGTTTCAATGCATCCTAGCCATCTTGCAAGATGTTTATCTCGGGTTTGCAACCGAACCCGTCTTCAGCGCAACAAAGTTCCAGCCCAGGAATAGAACGCCGAGAACCTTAACTCTCATTAAGTTGTGTTGAATCACAAAATAGCCACCCACCCATCTCCACCGAACGCCACCCACCCACACACAACACCCACATCATCGCACCCGCAGCACACACACGACGGCAAGCAGCTGCAGCGCTTACGCCTGGCAGTGATGGCGGGCGCTCGGTTCAACAGAGTACACCACGGCTGAGCGCAAACTCAACACCCCGCAAGCCGAAGCCGGGGCGCAGGCGCACAGCTGCAGCGCTTACGCCTGGCAGCGAGGTAGGTCGGCAATGTAAGCCGGCAGCGGCAACGGGCGCTCGGCTCAACAAATTACACCACGGCGGAGCACGAACGCAACCCACCGCGAGCCGAAACTGGGGCGCAGTCGCACAGCTATGTAAGCCGGCGATGTAATCCGGCAGCGGCAGCGGGCGCTCGGCTCAACAGATTACACCACGGCTGAGCACGAACGCAACCCACCGAGAGCCGAAACCGGGGCGCAGGCGCACAGCTGCAGCGCATACGCCTGACAGCGATGCAAGGCGGCAGCGGCAGCGCGCATTCGGCTTAAAGAGAGCACACCACGGCCGAGCGAAAAGCCACCTCGAGCAAAAGGCCGACGCAGCAAGGCAGAGGCAGCAGCACGAGCGCTCGGGAGACTCATCTGCAGCACGCTGGAGCGTACGGACGTGCGCGCATGACGCGCATGCGGCGCGTCATAGCGGAACGAGGCAGTCGACGGCACGTGCTGGAGCAAGCAGACGTGTGCGCAGGAGCGCATGAGCGCCCAGCACTCGACAAGAGAAGAGTGAAGATAAAATAAGAGTTTAAAAGCAATGTATAGCAATGAAGTTAATTAAACACCGAATAACTAAAACTTAAAAGTGCTGTGTGGTATACGTTCATGTGTGTGATCCCTTTTTACCCTACTCCTCCTGCACGGTCGGGCGATGTCCTCCGAGCAGAGGGGATCGCAGTCCCACGGGTTCCGCATGGGATGGGCGCCATCCTCCCGGCGGGAGCCATAATCCCACATCTCCGAGATGGGCGGGCGTCGTCCCCTGTGTCGGGGTCATCCCTCGCCCCATGCGCGGGCGGGCGTTGTCCCCCGCGCTGCGGCGATTCCGTCACCTTTCGGCAAGGCCGGGCAATGCCCTCCGAGCAGAAGGAGATGTCCCTTAACCCGCACCCCGTGTCAGTGTTGTAATTCCTACCCCAATACTCCTCCGGCGCGCTTACTCCACATCTACATAAGCCACCGCCTCAGCCACCAGTCGGCGGCGGCCCTCTCACCCAGCAAGTCCCAGAAACATATACAAATTATTTGTGGAAGGCCCTGGCCGCGACTGAGAGTTATACCTCGGCCAGCGAACTTCCTTACAAATGGCGCCCGAGCAGGGACCCTGGGTAAAATAAAATTTAAAGAGAGTTTCACCCTTCGTGGCCTAAAAACCCACAAGTTGAGAGGAGTAAGCGCGGATAGGCGAAGCCGCAGCCATAGCTACAGACGCCACAGAATCGCGCAAAAGCTACGCGCATGAGCGCCCAGCTCTCGACAAGAGAAGAGTGAAGATAAAATAAGAGTTTAAAAGCAATGTATAGTGTCAGGGCTTATTTTAATAACTTTATCTGAAATTGTGAAAACTAGGAAGTTGACTTCTTTTCTGAAAAACTCGCATTTCTCCATTTAGATTTTCATGTTTGCGCTTTGTAAAGTCGTGAACACTTGGTTTAGGTGAGCATGTTCGTATTCGCTTTTACTGAAAACAATGATGTCATCAATGTAGACATAGCAGATCTTTCCAAGCTGATCTCTTATAATGTCGCCTAAGGCTCTTTGGAAAATTGAAGGAGAATTCTTTAGGCCAAAATGTAGTCTAGTAAGTTCATATTTACCTCCATTGACGGCAAATGCTGTATTTTGTATGTCTTTTTCCTTTAAAGAAATTTGGTGGAACCCGCTTTTGAGGTCGAGGACTGTGAAGAATTTATTGTCCCCTAACTGGGCTATTATATCTCCTATTTCTGGCATAGGATAGCGATCGGAGATTGTAACTAAATTGAGCTTGTGGTAATCTATTACTAATCGGTATTTCTTTTTCCCTGCGGCATCAGTTTTTTTCGGAACTATCCATATTGGAGCGTTGTATGGTGATCTTGAAGGGCGGATAATTCTGTCGTCAAGCATTTCTGCAACCTGCTTTTCTACTTCTTCTTCAAGTGCGGTGGGTTACGGATAATGATTGCAGTAGACTGGTGTGTCGTTATTTGTTCGAATTTCGCCTACCACGTTTGTTGCAAAGGGTTAGTTTGTGGTCTGTGTCTGCAAATAGTGTTTTTTGAATTCTTGAGCTAGTTGGTCTATTATCTTTTTTTGGTTATCGGACATGTGTTCTGTTCGGACTTTTATATTATTGACTGCTTGTGCAGGCAATTGTTTAATACGTATTTTACTGCTGCCATTCACCATGAGAATATCATTCCTGACATCGATATTGACATTTTGTTGTTTCATTGTATCGTTACCTAGGATGCCGTGAAAGGTCTTTAGTGTAGGTAATACGCTTATTTATTTTATTTATTTACATATTTACATTGATGAATAGTGTTCTGTTACCATTTTGGGCAACTTATTCTAGACGGATTTTTCTTTTTTTTAATTTTATTTTTGCAAGCAATGCAAAATAACTTAGGTTTTGACATAGTAAAAATTAATCTGAGGTATGCTATTTCCTTTTTTTTATACAAGTTTACATAGGTCAACACCCGGTCCAGCAGGTCTTGAGGATGGTGACGTCTAAGTGTTCTTCTTGGGTAAGTATGCCTTGGTTCTCATGTACCAAGAGGTACATTCCTGAAGAATTCTTAACTTATTTAAGTGTGTTTTGGCTGGAATGCCATACACCTGTAGAGCATAAAAAAAGACCTGGAGCTAGGACAGTTTTGTAAATTTTGGCCTTGTTGTCCAAGAAAAGCTGGTTGCGTGCTGCGAGTAACCACGACATTTTTGACAGTTTATTTTTAAAAGACTGCTGCAGTGCCCTGATGTGTCTTCTGAACGTGAGTCTTCTGTCTAGGATGACACCAAGGTACTTGAATGCAACTGTGTGATTTAGCACTCGTCCATTAATTATAACACCGGGGCAGTTGCGAATGCGGTTAGTGAAAGCCATGTGTGCACATTTTCCAGGATTGATTCTCACGTTCCAATACTCAGCCCATTCTTGGAATGCGTCTAAGTATTTCTGGAGTACACCCGTGGAGTGCACCCGTGACTTGCATCCATCAGCCGTCGCGCAGAATGTTCGCCCTTCTAAAAAACTTGTTATATGCTGAAAGAGCCTTGGAGTTAGAACATTCTTTGCTTTGAAAAGAAGCCCGGGGTGGCACACTCTATCACAAGCTTGCAGGATGTCCAGAAAAGCAGCGACTGCATACACCTTCTTTTCCAGGGCATCTAGCGGAAAGTTAACAACTCTGTGCAGTTGTTCTGGTTTGCCATGCTGCAACCGAAATCCAAACAGGAATTTAAGAATCGCCTGAGTAACAGCCTTTATATTGAGAATTCTATTTAGGATCAACCTCTCCATCATTTTGCCCAGTGAAGGGAGAAGTCTGATCGGCCCGTAGGAATCCACATCAGTTGGCTCTTTTGCTGGCTTGAGAAACATCATAATATTTGCAGCCTTCCAGATTTTCGGAAAGTATCTTACACGTAGGACGCTGTTAAAGATTAATACCAGAAACAGCAATGCTTGATCTGTTAGGAGGCGTATTGTTCAAGAGATCATCGCCCGGAGCTTTATTGGCTTCAACTTAGACACATATGAAATGGGGTTTCAATTGCCTTTGCAACCATTCGGTTTTGACTCTCCGGCGCAAGGACGAGCAGTCTGAAGCGTTCTTCCAAGTTATTCGCAAACACTTCTGATTTTTCCTGTGCTGTGCGGCACCATCCTCCAGCCGGGTTCAAAGCTGTTTTCGGTATGGCCTGAGACTTGAATCGCTTAGTAATACACCAAAGAAAAAGGTTTGTGGCGGCATCTGTACCCAAGTTCTTCAACAAATGACGATTGGCAAGTCTACTTTGTATCTGTTGGAGCCGGGCATCCCCTGTTCTTGCGTATTCCCTTGTCACCTTGCGTTCGAGTCGAATTAGATTAACTACATTAGGAGGTAGCTGAATGTGGCCAGAAATGTTCACCGTTTGTTGGTTTCTTGGCGAAGTTTTCATTGCTGTCCGTTCCAAATTGTCCATAAATCTGTTGATGACTCTATCAATATCTCCTGCTTCTTGAATATTCATATCCAGGTCTATATGTTGCGCCAAATAAGCCTTGAATATTTCAACATCAGCACCACGAGCGAGTAAACACGTTCGTTGTGGATTGCTTAGCGGCCAGAAGAGGAGTGTGGTCCGATGAAAGCTAGTGAAGCGTTCGCACATTAAACCTTCTCATATCGCATCCTTTAACAACAAAGAAATCTAGCACTGAAGGTGCTACCAACGCGTTGTAGGAATAGAACGTAGGCTCTCCAGTAAAAATTTTATTGGGATGTTGTGTAGATTAAATAAATTTAGAAATATATGATGCGTGATACCTATTTGTCCGGCGATTGAGCTTGCGATAAAGACTTCTTTATTTTTATTGGGTTATTTGCAAAAGAGCGTTGGATATAATTCTGGTTGGAACCAGTGTCAATGAGGAAGTTCAATATTCCACCGTCCTACGTTTAGTAGGAGGTGTGAGCCGAAGATGGCACAACTTCTTTGATTGGGCAGAGATGGCTTGGTAAAGTACCGTCACGTGAGCTGAAAGGCGGGTTATTGGCATTGAACATGCGCTCGGAGATAAAGGATGCTTCGGATCCAGAATCGATCAGCGCGTACACTGGATAGTTGGCCTTAAGGTGCGATATATTCACTAGAGCAGTTCCTAATAGGACGCCATGAATGTTGGATGCAAAATAGTTTTGCAAGTGGGTAGGTGAGTTGTAGGAGTGGACTGTGTGTTCTTTCGGAGGTGGCGATAAATTCTGCCATCGACATTTTGGAAATTTGAGACTTGTGCTGTACGGAGGATCGTAAAAGCGGCTCAGTAGCCCAAACTGGAATGTTTCGAAAGCTTACGAGATGGCATTTGGACCATGCTGAAACTGCAGAACTACATAACGTGCTGCATAGGGAAGACTTGAGAGCCACAGACTTAATGTGGATAGTTGGAGAAGCAGAGGCAGATCTGGCTTCGGACCCAGAGTCGATGGAGTTCTCTAAGCAGTCGGAATCAGAACCTCTCCCCCAGTTGGGATAATATTCTAATACAGCAGGCAGTATACCTTCTTCGGATGGTAGTATGCCAATAAAGCAAATAGTAGAGGCTAGGGACAGAAAATTTGCAGTGCTGGACTAGCATTGATAGCAGCGATTTTTAATCGGATACAAAACAAAAATATATTTTTTTGTTTTTCGCTATAGTCAATATACCCTGTAGTAGTAATTAACTATATGAAAGTGTGTGGTCTTGAACAATTAAATTATATATGTCGGCGATAGAATTGGGTACTTCTTATATTATGAAGTAGGCGCCTAGTTTTTGAGGCGAATTGAGTAGTGTTGGGTAATGCATGACCTGAGTGAGGTTGAATAACACTGAAAGAATGCGACGACAGTATGGGCTGTCGTCGAGATAGACAACAACGAGGATAAATGTGGTTGTTGTAGATGAGTGTCAAGAAAATAGTACAGTTAGATGCAAGATGTCGACTAAGAAACACACATTTAGTAAAGAGATAAAATGGAGAACACCAACGTCGACCCTTCACTAGTGGAAAATCTTATTCGCTCTCCGATATCAGAAGTGGGATCTAACTCCAGGCCAACAATCTTTGCAGAGCAATTTCGTGTCTTGTTAGAACAACAAAATCGGAACTTTTTGGAATTGGCAAAAACTTTGCAAGCGTCTAGTGAGCCTCGACAAAATGTCTGATTCATTCTGCCGAAATTTAACTTTGAAGCGGCTGGCGCCGATGCTGTGCAGTGGTGTGCTACGGTGGACATCATTCTAAATGAAAAACAGTTACAAGGGAGTGCGTTAATTTTGGCGTTGACGAAGTCTCTACAAGGAACTCCTTCGCAGTGGTTATCGCAGATTTGCTACATTTAGACAGCATTTCGATTTGGCCACAATTAAGACAGCATTCCGAGCAGAGGTATGAAAATACTGAGACACCAGCGGCAACAATTTTAAATTTGCTTTACAGTCGTAAGTGTCTTGCTGTTTACGGGAGTCGGCAAATGACGTCACTCATTACAAAATGGAGTGATATGGACCACGAGGAAATTGCTAAGTCAGTTGTGCTTGCTCATTGAGCAAACTATGACCGTAGATTGCAACGAATAGCTTACACCGGGAACATTCGCAGCTGGCGAGCCTTGCAGGCCGAGTTACAAGGCGTCTCGTTTGATAAAACGCGTAACGACGATGACTCTAAGCTAAGCTTAGCGTGCTAAAACATTGCCGACCAAGTGTTAATATTGCGGAAAGCTCGGACACAGGAAGTTAAAATGCAGAGTGAAGAAGCCATTGACATCTAGATAAGATCATCGTTGTCACAGCGTGCTAAGGTCATAACATGCTATCGATACCATGAGCAGGGCACAGGTCAATGCCATAAGAATTCGACTGGTGGTGATCCAACATCACGATCTAGCTACGGGGTGAGAAAATTCTGATTACATTTGATTCAGGTGCACAATGTTGGCCAAAGAGAGCTGTCCGGAAAAAGAACAAATATCGACGATTAGCTAAGTGGAATTGGTAATGCTGGTATGGTATGTACGAATCAAATTACAAATGTTATGATAAATGGAAATTGTATCAAAGTAGTGTTCCATGTAATTCAAGTTGATAATGTGAAGGACATGTTGTGGTTGGGAGCAAGATTTTGGGCCAACATTATTTTGGTGTAGTAACAAATTACGATTACGACTCGAATAATTTGACAACAGAATTACACGGAGAAGATAAAAATCAATTATAAGAATTGTTGTAAAAACAGTTTAAAATCATTATTTTAGGGAACTTGTGTTAGCACTGGAAAAATTACAATTTGATTATTGGAACGGGCCAAGAATGTGAAGATTCAGTCTCAGCAAAAGAGTCCTATTTCGAGCAAAAGTTCGAGAGTTACGTGTGTCATCTTTACGGATTGCAATTCGTTGTATGCTTCTAGAACAAAAATTGAGCTGTCACCTAGGGTGTATTATTATTGGTGGGCATTTTTACAAACATTTGAGTTCGACATACAATATCAAGAAGGCATGTAGATTTTCTGTCTCATGTAGATTTTCTCTCGCGGAATCCGTTGTATGAAAAGAATAAGGTGGAACAAAACAAAGCCGTAGAAAGGCCGTAGAACTGATGGAAATTTCGGAAAATTGGATTCAAGCCGAGCAACATCGTGACCAGGACATTTTACATATAATTAGAAAATTGAGTGATGGTGAGCTTTCTGATGACTTAGCTGCTACTTACGAAATGAGAGCTAAAGTGCTTTATAGAAAAATCCAAAGAAATTGCAAAACTCGCTGCTTGCCAGTTGTTCCTCGAACTTTTAAGTGGTCTATAATAAATCAAGTTCACGAATCAATCTTACATTTAGGCTGGGAAAAGACTCTTGATAACGTGTATGATCATTATTGGTTTATAGGAATGTCAAAGTACGTTCGAAAATTCGTAGAGAACTGTATCACTTGCAGAGTGACAAAATTAGCATCAGGAAAAGTTCAAGTTGAATTACACTCAATCCCTAAGGTTACCATACCTTGGCATATGTTGCATATAGACATCTCTGGAAAGCTAAGTCGAAAAAATGATCGTAAGGAATATATCATCGTGTAAATCGATGGTTTTACAAAATATGTCCATTTATACCACACTTGTAATCTTGACGCTAACAGTTGTATCGACGCCTTAAAATCTTCAATTGCGTTATTAGAAGAAGCTTCACGGGTGTGAAATTTGCGGAATTCTGTGCTTCTCAGAAAATTCAGTTTCATTTGATAGCTACAGGTGCAAGTCGCGCAAATGGTCAGGTTGAACGAGTGAAGAGCACGTTGAAAAATTTGTCGCCTATCGTTGAGTCTAGTCAACGTTCATGGCAAGATGCTATAGGAGATTTACAATTATTATTGAAATGTACAGTTAACAGAGTAACAAAGTCGAGTCTATTAGAGCTTTTAATTGGTAAATGTGCTCGATCTTTAGGCTTAGTCCCCATTGACGATGACGAAACAGTAGTAGACATAAATGAACAAAGATCTCAGGCTATACAAAACATGGAAAATGCAGCACAGTATGATAAAATAAGATTTGACAAAGGCAAAGCAAAAGTAGTCAGGTTCAGTGAGGGAGACTATGTTCTACTCAAAAATAATGAGAGACTGCAGACTAAGCTGAATCCAAAGTTTCGTGGACCTTTTATAGTAAAAGATGTCTTTAAAGGAGAGCGATACAATTTGAAGTCTTTGACAGGTAGGACACAGTTTAAGTACCCACACGATAGTTTACGGAGAACGCCAAAGGGGCAGGTACCAAGCGAGCTGGATATCGACGGAGATGAAGTTGGCTCATCTGGTGAAAGGGGTGCAACAGACCGTAGTGATTGATACAGTTGAAATAGACTGTGGTGAAACAGACCATATGGATACAGTTGAAATAGACTATAGTGAAACGGGTGAAACAGACCGTAAGGATACAGTTAAAATAGACTGTGGTGAAACAGACCGTATGGATACAATTGAAATAGACTGTGGTGAAACGGGTGAAACAGACCGTAATGGAGAGACGGGTGAAATAGACCACATGTCGACGCTACGTGGTGGTGCCTTCCCTAGGATTCTTAAAACGTAAACGAAAAGGGTTAGAAAAGAGGATGTCGAATGAATTAAATAAGAACGAATATATAAACTAAATTAGGAGGAGACTATTAATTGAATAAGAACGAAAACTGTTAACTGAATAAGAATAAAAGTTGTTAACAGAATAAGAAAGAGGCTGTACTTGATTTGGTTAATAAAGCGATATGTCGAACAATATCCTGCTTACACGTGTGTGTAATTTGTCAATTTCTTATATTATGAAGTAGGCGCCTAGTTTTTGAGGCGAATTGATGATGTTGGGTAATGCATGACCTGAGTGAGGTTGTACAACACTGAAAGAGTGCGACGACAGTATGGGCTGTCGTCGAGATAGACAACAACGAGGATAAATGTGGTTGTTGTAGATGAGTGTCAAGAAAATAGTACAGTTAGATGCAAGATGTCGACTAAGAAACACACATTTAGTAAAGAGATAAAATGGAGAACACCAACGTCGACCCTTCACTAGTGGTAAATCTTATTCGCTCTCCGATATATATATAAGTTATTTATATTCATTCCTCTTGTGCGGAGTCACTAAGTAGGAAAAGTATTGCTGTTCGACCGATTCAGTTTATTGTTTGTAAAAGACTGAATATTCAAAGTACAAAATATTCTTATGCTAAGCTAACCCTGACCTATAATCGCTATGTCAGCGATTATGCTGCACGGAGTTCCAACACCACGGCGTCGGCTCATGGAGCGTTGGCAGGGGTGAAGAATTTGCATTGCAAGCAGAAGTATAGTTGCAGCTTAGCTGCCTATGCAGAGTTTAAGCCGGTGACATGCCAAGATGTGTAACTCCTTCCTCGCTAGTTCGAAAGCCGTCCCCGGGTTTCGTCAGGCTGTCAATGACGATGCGTAGCGATGCTTGCTGCCTGTTGATTCTTCATTTTTGAAAGGTTTTATAACAGACGAATCCAACGGCTAGGATGGTGACAAATAACATGATCAGTATTATAGGCCATATTATCATGTTCCTCTCGATGCTGGCAATATGCTGAAGGTTTTCAAAGTTAAGTCTTTGAAGGTATGACATGCTCAGAATTCATTGATGACCGGTAATATTTAGCGTAATTGACGTTGCCGAGCCTGGGCTTTTAACGATATTCTTTGTGTTCTTGTATAAAAACCCATTTACTTGTATTTCCTCATCGAACGTCAATAAGAAAGTTCCGTGGATAGTTGTGTTGATGCCGGTATTTGTTTGAATTATGGCCGTGTCTTCATTTAGGATGATGATCCCGTCGTCGACTATTTCCAGCGGATGTAAATTGCTGGGACGGGTGTCACAGTGTGCCATGCCTCCCGAGTGTAGTTGCTACGCACAGGTTGTCGAGCTTAGCTGCTTCCAGAATGTGGAGGTGAGCGTAGCGGTGCAGTATACTATTGGTAATATTTTATTCTCGCAGTCTGCAACTTTATAATTTTCTTTAAAGTGCAGTATTGATTCATTGTGCTGAACTGGAAACATGTTGATTTTCTTACAAACTAAACTAGGATTTGGATATTTAATAGTGAAATGTAAGAAATTATTATCTAGTATTACGTTTACACTTGCATCCACTGCGAACTTGAACACCCGGTCAACTACAAGTGCTGTGCGGTGTACAAGCGTCTCTCTAAGATGCAGGCCCCAGCACAAAGGCAGATGGCACAGTTACCTGTTACTCAAATAGGCCACCCCAACAGCACCTTCGCTCCTATGCGTAACAGTAGGTCTGCTCTTCCACACTACACAATGCCCACCAGCAGTATCTCATACGCACAGGTCACCAAAGGAAAAGCTTCCCGCCCAATCCCCAGCACTACGGATCCTAACCTTGATGAGACTCTCTCGCAGCAGCAACAACAGTTTCGAAACATTAATGAGAAGCTTAATGCATTGCATGCCACACAGACACAGCACGCAAATATAATGGCCCTTATCACCAAGCTCTTCATGTGGGCAAACTCAGGAGTTGGCCGCTTTCATTTCTTCAAAGAGCATAGATGTTATGCTAGTAGCAGAAACTCGAGAGTGCCCAAATATTAAAATCAACGGCAACGACAATTATCAGGCTCACGGAGGGGGAGCGAACAGTTTCAGCGGATCGTCATTGAATCACATATCTAACGCCAAAACGAAAGTAACAGCAATCAGCATGCAAACGACAATTGGCAAAATAGAAATAGCTTCTATTTATTGCCCACCTAATACCCGGATCACTGAACCTGACATAGCTCGGCTCCTCTGTCAAAGGTCCTCGAAAACAACAGTAGGCGGAGACTGGAATGGTTAGCACCCTTTTTGGAGAAGTAGCATACTAATCAGCGCGGTGAGGTAATCTTCGAAGCATTACACAATACGGGATACAGTATACTGGCTACTGGGGCCCCTTCTCGGTTCCCACTTAATGGACACAATCCCACAGCAATAGACTTTGCAGTATATAAAGGCTTCAATCTCAAACTCCTGAGCATCGACGATTGCCTCGACCTTCCATCCGACCATCTCCCACTGATTATTGCCATACACGCGCAGCCACAGCAATACCCCACAAGAAAACGGCTCCTACACTCCGGATCGAATCTGGCAGTCTTTAGTAGAGAACTAGAGTTGGGGATCAACCCAGATATCGAGCTGGCCTCTCCTGAGGATGTAGAGTTCGTTGCAGAAAGGCTCCAGGACGCCATAAGACAAGCGGCTTTATCAGCAACGACGGCGCCTCTCCGTAAGCAAACGCAGCCGACTGGATACAACTCTCCCATTACGGACGAAGCTCGATCCTTGCTCGCCTATAAGCGCTGGGCCAGGAGACGATGGATGCTGACACGCTCAGCTGACAAAAGGCGATACAAAGCTGCCACTCCAGAGCTCAAAACCTTTTTGGCGGAGCTGGAAGACTTGCACATCAACTATGCACTCAAGCTGAGTTTAACCTGTGGAGATTCACAAGGAAGCTAAAGAGGCAGCCCAAGCGACGTCACCCTATCCACTGCATTTCAAGCTCCTGGCTCACAGGAGACGAGACACAAGCCGAGACTTTTGCGCAACACCTGCAGGAGCAGTTCACTCCGCTGCTAACAGCCGAGACACACGATATTGAAGAAACAGAAGACATCATACTCTTCCCTCTCTTATGAGAGGAAGGGTTTAGAACCTGCACAAAAACAGAGGTAGTGGAAGAGATCAGGCGGATCAAGGAGAAAAAAGCACCTGGACATGATCTGATAGATAGCTACCAGAACCGACAGTGGACTATTTTGTAGTCCTGTGTAACGCCATGTTTCGCATCCGGCATTTTCCAGCTTGCTGGAAACATGCTGTGATTGTGATGGTTCCAAAGCCTGGTAAGCATGTGGGCGAAATTGGTTCGTATAGGCCAATTAGCCTGTTGCCAGTGCTCTCCAAAGTCTTCGAAAGAATACTACTTGGACGAGTACTGACACACCTGGTACGCCGGGAGGCCATTCCTAAACACCACTTTGGATTTAGGAGTAAACACGGAACACCGGAACAGGCACACAGAGTGGTACACCACATCCTGGGCGCCTTCGAAAACAAGCAGTATTGCTCTGCCGGCTTTCTCGACGTCCAGCAGGCCTTCGACCGAGTCTGGCATTTGGAACTACTACAAAGGTTCGTTTTCCATACTGCTGGGTTCTTATCTAAGCGGAAGGAATTTCCAAGTGTCCAAGGGCCAGACTCTATCGACTGCTAGACCAGTCAGACCTGGAGTACCACAACTCAGGCCAACGCTGTACACAATGTTCACGTCAGATATACCAACTGTCTCCTCAGAGACTGGATTACTGATTGCGACCTACGCAGATGACATAGTTCTCATCTCGCGTGACTGCTGCCCTCAAAGCAATGCAAATTATGCCAAAAGATGGTGCATCACCATCAATGCACAAAAAACGGTACCTACGACTTTTGCTACCAGAAGAGGAGACTGTCTTGAGGTGGCAATGGGCTCTCCAATACCTTTCAAGGCGCACATAAATTGCAAGTACAAATTGAAGAAACTGGATTGGATTCTAAGGCTCCCAGCAAGCTATCACTCAGCAGCAAAGTGACTATTTATAAAGCTATAATAGCCACAACCTTTAGCTATGTGATTCTCCTATGGGGCTCACCTGCGCAGAGCCACATACAAAAAAGTTCAAACTATACAGAACAGAGAGCTGAGAAGAATAACTGGAGCAGACTGGTTTGTGTGGAACTCAGTACTACACCGAGATCTAGAGATACCCACAGTGGCTGAGCTTATTGGACGACATAGCTCTAAATACGCGGCAATGCTGGTAATGCACCGAAATCAGCTCGCAACTAAATTAGGTACAAACAATTGCAGAAGAAGACTGAAAAGGCTACACCCCCTGGCCAACATTCGAGACCAGTTGAATATATAGAAAATAGTGTAAATTATAGAAAATAATCGTATTATAAGCTGTATATACCGGCGCACAGCCCAATTATTAGTTAAGGCTTTCACATAAATGCGCTTTACAATTTAAGACATTAAAATGAAATTTAAAAAAAAATGGAAAACAAGTAAAAAGGCTCTAGTCGGGTCTGCCCGACTACGAGATCCCCTGAACTAAGTCCGAGGCGGTGTTTTAAACAATCTAGCTTACATCTCTTATCTGTACATTTTACACTCTGCGGGCACACACACACGCACACATATACATACAACAAATTGATTATTAAATAACTTCGGTTCTAGATCTACTTTCTTAATGAAATTTTCAGGACATAATATTGACACCTTAAGCTGTATATATGCGAAATCCCAACTCCCTAGTATTTGAAATACGTTTTTTCCACTTTTGGGGTTAATGGGGGAGGTATCCAAAATTTAAAAAGTTTATTATCTGTATTTGCATCACAGAAACCTACATGGTCAATTTGGTGTCTATAGCTATTATGGTTATTAAATTATAGCTTAAAAACAAAGTCAAAATATCGATTGTTATCGATAATAAGGAAATAGGATGTTATCGAAAAAAAAATAAACTTGTACTGCGTATGGTATACAAGAATATATATTTCAAATTTCAAATCTCTAACTTTTGTGGTTTACGAGATCACTGCGTTCATACGGGCGGACAGACGGACAGACGGACGGACGGCAGACGGACATGGCTAGATCGACACACCTCGTCGTCCTGATCAAGAATATATATACTTTATGGGGTCTGCCACGCCTCCTTCTGCCTGTTACATACATTGTCACAAAACCATTATACCCTGATATCCCATTTTCAATGGGTTCAGAGTATAACAAGTAAGAACGTTGCAGTCGGGCGCCACCGGCTGCGTCAGACTCTGTTCCTGTTAAAGGTGTGTAGGCTCAATAAATATGTAGACCGTCTGTCAGTATGTTTGAACGCGAGATTATCGAGATTCCTTTTTTGAGCATGTCTTTTACATCAATTTAGCTACAGCCATCAAATGTGACATAAAGCTTTTTTAAAATAAAATACTATTTTGGTTTTTATATATTTTGGATACCGGCTCCACATTTCACAAAATCAATTTAATATAAGTTCAGTTGCAAATAAAGCCACATTTACATTTTTTTTTTTTAATTTTTTAGGTAAAACCGTATTTTTAATAAAATATAAAGATTTATGCTGAAAATTTTATCAAAATCCATTAAGTTACATAGAAGTTATAAAAAAAATAAAAAAAAAACTTTTTTTAAATCATAATATCACGCAGCAGCGATGGGAATCGAACCTGGGTCACGCGCTTTGTATGCCATATGCAATATGTATTCTAAATCCCATTTCTTAGACTGCAATATTGACGAAAATAACAGCGTTTTAGTCTTAATATATATAGCATTTCCCGATTTGCCACGCCCCCTGTGGGCGTATCGGAAAAATACTCAAACTTGATCTGACGCGGATACACACGAGTATATATTCCAAATTACAAGTCTCTAGCTTTTATAGTGTCCAAATGCTGCGCGTTCATACAGACAGACGGACAGACAGCAAAACGGACATTGCACAAATCCAATAGACTCTTTTTCCCTTTGGGAACAGAGTCTAAAAAACTGGCGTTATTGTTCCCGACTTTTTATCATCAACGTCAATGAGCAGATTATTGGAATGCCAAAATTTAGTTGAAGCAAAAGTCTCAACCAGTTTTGAATAAATTCTAAAGTTTGCAGATCGCATTTAATAGCATTCACTACGTCTTTTTTCACCGCATCACAAACTCTTTCTATTAAGTTAACTCGATCTGAAAATTATATGTAATGTCCTCTTCAATAATTATTTCTTTTCGGAAACAATTTATTGTCTTTTCGGTGGATTCAATAGTGTAAGCCAAAGACAATTCACTGTGAATAGTGGCTAAGTCTGATGGAATATCTTCTTCTAAAGCATAAATGTTCTGTCTCGATATCAGAGACAGCAAATATAAGTGGCTGATGGTCGGTATAAATATATAAATTCTTCACACCTAACAGATCGCAAGTAGCTCACTATCATTTGTCGCAAAATTTAGTTCATTGTCTTTCAGGGTCCTAGAGATCATCGTAATTGGCTTTTTGTCCTGTGATAGAACAGCACCTAAACCAGAAGACGTAGCATCTGTGTTCAAATCGAATTGTTTTTGGTAATCGGGGTATAGGAGCATTACGTCTGAGACTAAGATATGTTTTAATTTTTCCAAAGTCAATCTTTGTTTTTATCGAGGCTTACTGGAATTTTTTTCGACTGTCCAGCACTTGCTTTACCATTATCACCTTTAAGTATGTCAGTTATTGGTCTGGCTATAGATGCAAAATCTTTTATGAAGCACCTATAGCAGCCTTCTAAGTCGAGAAACGATCTTAACCACACGATCTTAACAATCAACTACCCACAACGGATTATTGTAAGGGGATATTGATGGCCTGATAATATTATCCCTCAACATGTCATTAGTCTCACTATTGATAAAGTCTGACACTCCTAATGGGTAAGGGTAGTGTTTAGAGTAAATCTGGTTTTCGTCTTCGGTTCGGATTCTAGCTATGGTATTGTAAGAGAGAGCTTCATTTGGGTCAGCAAAAACACTTATTCTTTTCTCTAACATTTTCTTAACTTTTTCTTCGATTTCTGGGGGAACTTCTATATTTTATTATATATATTTATTTTTAAAATTAACATTTGAACATTTTGTATATTGAATTTTTTCGGATCCGGACTGAGTTCTTAATGTGCTGCTTTTGAAGTCTAAAGTGGCACTAACTTTGTTTAATAGGTCGAGACCTATTATTCATCAAAGGTTGTTAAATTTGGAAGTAGAAAGAATGTGGCATTAGTACCTAAAAGGTGCATTTCTCTTGAACTGGGTTAAAGCCATGAAGTGACTTAACCAGAAATTTTTCTTCATCATTAATTATACCTTTTGATTCTGGCATCGGTTTTATATAGTTCTTTGATGCGCCTGTATCAATAAGTAGTCTTATTGGCTTTCCTGGTATCGATCGTAGAACCGTTCGTAGAACCGTAGTAGGGAGCTGTCTAAAAAAATTACCTCTTGGTACTGATCTTGACCATCAATGTCTGATAGTTCAGACTTTGCTAATGCTCGATATTCTTCTTCCAACTGATATGCGGGAACTTCTTGTACTGATATATTATTGATTCTTTGCTGTTTGGGTCAAGTATTTCTGGTCGTTCCACTGTTTTCGTCTTTTTGGAACCTGATTTTGATACGAATCATTTCTTTGATTTTGGTATTGAGTCAACTGTTTAAACCACGAAGATCTGTCAATATCCACAGGTTGTGGTGGCAATTGCTTCACAGTTGGGCTGTTACCAAATTGAGGTTTTTGTTTCAAAAATGGAGTTTTTGTGGGATTTGGAGAATTGCTCTCCATAGTATTTCTCCATTGTATTTCTTTGCTCGCTTCGTTGAGCTCTTTCCTCACATTTTTTAGCGAAGCTATTTGCAAATTGGCAGCGTTCATGATTAGATTCGACTTCCTGCGCTAGAGAAATAGATGATGGCAAATCTTTAGGACTCGCAGAAAATAATATATATAATAAATAAATACTCTTAATACGTCAGCTCTATCCTTTTGTTGAAGGAAGGGCTGCTATAGTAAAGTCATATGTCATGATTGTTTTGTTTATTAAAATTGTTAACTTTTTCTCAATTTCGTCGTAGTACTGAATAATTGTTAAATTGTCCTGTCTAAAATACGGACAACAAATGGGCCTTTTGTCAGAGTAAGTAAAGTTAAGTCTGTTTATAATTGCTTTAAAATTTAATGGAGTGTCATAGGAAGACAGTATCATATCTAGCAGGGCCTTTAATTTTATTTCTTAGAATAGCAAGTGCATGGTAATGATTTAAACTTCCATCATGACTCTCAAAAATTTTCTACGCGGTATGTGCCACGAAACAAACGATTCAAACTTTCCCCTTAAAATCGGGTACCGATTTCACAATATCTAAAGTCTCATCACATTGGACACCTGGAATTATTTCAGCATCCTTGAAAACCTCTACTTCTTTTACAGACGTTGTTAAATTCTTGAATTCCTTTCGGATATCTTGTACTTATTTCTCAAACACTTGTGCCTGGCCTTGGAGTGCACTGGCAACCGCACTATTGACTGCGAACTCCAGTAGCGCTTTCACATTTGCTTCGTCGATAGGCATTTTGCTTACTATTTCTGCTGGAACTAATTTATTTTTTAAGTCTTTCATAAAATCTTCTAACTCACTGTCCGCACTCTTTATTTTCACTTTCGCTCATAAGATATTTTATTATACCCTGAACCCATTGAAAATGGGAATTCAGGGTATAATGGTTTTGTGACAATGTACGTAACAGGCAGATGGAGGCGTGGCAGACCCCATAAAGTATATATATTCTTGATCAGGACGACGAGCTTAGTCGATCTAGCCATGTCCGTCTGTGCGTCTGTCCGTCTGTCCGTCCGTCCGTCCGTCTGTCCGTCCGTATGAACGCAGTGATCTCGTAAACCACAAGAGCTAGAGATTTGAAATACAAGTTTATTTTTTTTTTCGATAACTCATCCTATTTCCTTATTATCGATAACAATCGATATTTTGACTTTGTTTTTAAGCTATAACTTAAAGACCATAACAGCTAGAGACACCAAATTGATTACGTAGATTGCTATGATGGAAATACAGATAATACACATATTAAAATTTGGATACCTCCCCCATTAGCCCCATAGGTGGAAAAAACGTATTTCAAATACTAGGGAGTTGGGATTTTATATATATACACCTTTAGATGTCAATATTATGTCCTAAAAATTTCATTAAGAAAGTAGATCTAGCACCTAAGTTATTTGACAATCAATTTCTGATATTGCTGCCCAGAATGGAGCCCAAGCGCAGCCGCTAAATCATCTAAGCAGTAAGCGGCGCGCGTGCTTGTGTATGTATATGTGTGTGTGTAAGTGTGTGCACAGAGGGTAATATGTACAGATAAAAGATGTAAGCTAGATTGTTTTAAACACCGCCTCGGACTTGGTTCAGGGGATCTCGTAGTCGGGCAGACCCGACTAGAGCGTTCTTACTTGATTTCTTTTCTTTTTTTTTAATTTTTAAATTTTGGGTTGCAAAGATACAATTGAAGGCACTCTCAATATTTTTTCTTTCTTTGAATTTGTATTTTATTTTATTTAGGTTTTTTATTCTTTCTTTTTGTTGGTTTTTTGTTGGTTATGTTGTTGGTTTTGTTTTTTTCGGCAAATTCAAATGTCGATACAAGGATATTGATTTCTTGCTTCAGGGTTTGAGTAATTTTTGAACACTTGTTGGGCGCCAGTTATTTATATTTATTCCTCTTGTGCGAAGACACTAAGTAGGAAAAGTATTGCTGTTCGACCGATTCAGTTTATTGTTCGTAAAAGACTGAATATTCAAAGTACAAAGAATTGTCCACATTTTACAAACTAAATTTAAAAAAAAAATTATTAAAGCCACAATTTAATTTTTTTAAGGAAAACTGTATATTCAGTAAAATGAAAGAAATCAATGCTGAAATTATAATTTAAATCCGTTCACTAACAAAGAAGTTATTAAACAAAACATTTTGTCAATCGAAAACACGCAGCAGCGAGCGCCAATACTCTTGCAATGCACACTGTGCACACAGTCTATATGTGTGCATACATGCATTCAAATATTTGAATTTTTCTTTACATTTTATTTGTTAAATCGCAATTTTAGTTTCATTGTAATTCTCGCCGCTGCTACTTTAGTGGCTTCTTTGTCACTAAGAACATTATGAAGAGTGTGGTGTAATGGTTAGAGATGGCGGCCTGCAAGCGAGGAGTGGCAGGTTCAATTCCCGCTGCTGTCAACATTTTTTGTTCAAAAATAAATTTTGTTTTTCACTTTTGCATTTATATCTTTCTGCATGTGTGTAAAAATGCAACCTCGAACAAAGGTTCAGGGGATCTCGGGCAGTCCCGACTAAAGCGTTTTTACTTAATTTTTTTATATACATATATATCTTATTAAGAGTAGTGACACGATTCAAATTAATTATGCGCACTAAGCGAGATTTCTTTTATAAATTTTATTGGGCAATACGCCCGGATTGAAGTCAAATTATAATCTAAATTTACTATGCAAATACAATTCAAGCTTAAGGTATAATTGGTCGCTGGTTGTCCAAGCGCACTGCTGCCGCTCTCCACGAAGTCCAGCGTAAGCGCCTCGTGCGGGGTATCATGTTACCCAGCGGACGTTGCGCAACCTAATTGCTGTTAGCTCAAGAGAAGTCACTGACCGCCGAAAATGCAACCTCAGCTAACACTGGTACCGCTGCATTGAGTGTGCGGATGAGAACAAAAGAGCATAAAAGACGGCGATTATTTATTTTTTTTTTTTTATTTATTTTATTTATTTATGTTGACTATACGTGTGCAACAGAAGGTAACAAAAAAATAACAATACATGAATTTACATAAGAATATTATTTAATAATAAGATAGCCTATATAAGATTGCATCAAATACCCTAATAATATCACCGACACGTTGGGGGAATTTTATTTGCCCGACCGGCTAGCTATGCCCCAGATCACAGCTAAAAGTAGTCAGTGATATTACTGGGATCTATAAGACTAAAGATTTTGTTATTAGGAAACTTAAACAAAATTAGTACGTATTAAACTTAGTAGTGTAAGTAAATAGAAATAAAAAGTAGATAGTAATTTCAGTTGGGAAATCACTGACCACGATGGGGGTAATTTTTGCCAGTCCGGCTGGCTATGCCCCTACTCATAGCTAGGTACTGTCAGTGATTTCCCGAAGATGAACTGAAAGCAAGGATTTTATTATAGGAAGAGAGAGTTCAGATGAGAAGACGTTATAAAAATGATTATAATTCTGACAAAGCACATATAAAGCATTATGCAGAGAGTAATCTGTTGTGCACTGTGATAAATGTAAAGGACGGAAATACCTGGTTGGTCTCCCAGGCACAGAGAACTTGAGACGCCCTAAAAGAAAGATGGAGTCGATATCACCAATAATCAACTTATGTAGAAAGATAACACCAAGGGAAGTTCTACGGTTGATTAATGATGGAAGATCAAGGAGCAGAAGTCTACTGCGGTAAGAGGGCAAACGTTGAATGGGGTCCCAATTCAAACCTCGTAAGGCAAAGATTAAAAACTGCTTTTGGACAGACTCGATACGATCCTGTTTAATCTTATGCTGAGGAGACCATATACAAGAGCAGTACTCAAGTATTGGTCGTACAAGCGAAATGTAAAGAAGTTTGGTTATAAAAGGATCATTAAACTCTTTTGACCAACGTTTAATGAACCCTAAAACACCTTTGGCTTCATTTACAATAGTACAAATATGATTGTTAAAACATAGTTTTGAGTCAAAGAGTACACCAAGATCTTTGATTTCAAAAATACGCTTTAAAGAAGTATTGTTAATTGAATAGTTAACAAATTGAGGTTTTGAACGACTAAAGGTCATAACCATACATTTAGAGCAATTTAAATGTAAATGATTATCATCACACCATAATTGCATAGAATTAAAGTCCTGTTGCAGATGTAGGTGATGGGAAGAATCAGCATAAGACAGGAAAAGCTTCACATCATCAGCATACATAAGTATCTGAGAGTGAGATATTAAAGATGGAAGATCATTAATGAAAAGAGTAAAGAGTAATGGACCCAGATGACTACCTTGCGGTACACCCGACGAAACATAAACAAGTTTCGATTTGGATGATCTGAGCAAAACTCTTTGAGTACGATCTTTTAAATAAGACGAAATCCAGGATAATAGTGAGGGAGGAAATCCAATAAGGTCTAACTTTTGAAGTAGGATTTTATGATGAACAGAGTCAAATGCTTTACTGAAGTCGGTGTAAATTACATCAGTTTGCATTTTGTCAACAAAACCATCATTTATCAAAGAGGTAAACTCAAGTAAATTAGTTGCAGTTGACCGACTCTGTACAAATCCATGCTGAGTCGGAGATAACATGGCTTTGCAAAAATGTTGCAAAGTCGAGGTAATTATTTTTTCAAATAGTTTTGGTATAGCAGACAATTTTGCTATACCCCTGTAATTGGAAATATCAGACCTGCCACCTTTTTTGTGGAGAGGAATAATATAAGATTCTTTCCAAATATTCGGAAAAATACTTGTTTCCAAGGACAGGTTAAAGAGCTTTAGCAATGGAAACGCAAGGGAACCACTGCACTCCTTAAGAATACCACTAGGGATGTTGTCCGGCCCAGGGGAGAAAGAGGATTTTAAACTGCCAATGGCAGATAAAAGGGAATCAAGGCTTACATTAGGAGAAATAGGACAATTTAGTGAAGAAATATAATATGGATATGACATATTATAGGGACTACAAGCCGAATAGGTGGATTGGAAGAAATTAGCAAAGAGATCAGATGCATCAGAATCATTGCTAGCTTCATCCAGGCCATGAAAAAAATGAGTTTGGTAAACAAGAAGTTTTACGCTTCGAGTTTACAAACGAATAAAATTGTTTAGGGTCCCGAACAAATTGACTTTTGCATCGAAATAAATAATTCTCATAACATTGAGAATTAAGAAGGTGGAATTTTGACTTTGCTATAATATATTTAGACCAGTCAACATTCGCACCCGTTTTTTTAAATCTTTTGAAATATTTAGATTTAATATTTCTTAAATTATTGAGTCTTCGGGAAGACCAAGGGGGCTTATTTGTGGGGGGCAAAACAGCACAGGTTGGCACACAAACATCTAAAATAGAGTTTAGAGTGTTATAGAAAAAACTTGTTGCAAAATTAATGTCAACTGAGTCATAAAAAATTGACCAATTAGTTGCATTAATTAACTCATTTAGTAATTTAAAATTACATTTATGATAGCAACGACGAATTGATAATGGGTTTGAAAAAGAAGAAAAAGTATGTGGAATTACAAGGGACAAAGCTAGCTCTAATGTAGGATGGTGGCTATCCTCCGGAACAGACAATGGAAAAGATCTAGAAACATCAATAATTGAGTTATCATTAATGAATACAAGATCAAGAATTCGATTCAAATGATTTGATATAGAGTTCATTTGAAACAATGATAGGTCAAACATTCCATCAAAAAAATCATGTTGAATTGATGGAGTTAGATAATTTGATTCAGTAAATAAAGACCAAGTAGTATTCGGAATGTTGAAATACCCTAACACCATAAAAAGGTCAGTATCTTGAACAAATTCGAAGACTTCTTTAATACAGTTTAGATGATCAATATAAACTTGTACATCAGAAAAAGGGGCAATGTATGAGCAGGTCACATATAACGAGCATGTTGGCAAAGTGACTTTGACACCAATAATCATAGCATGACGGGCCGACATAAAATTAAACTGTTCAGAGTGGAAAGAAGTGTTAACAGCAATAAGAACACCTCCACCATTCCTGGACAAACGATCACGTCTATAAGCAGTAAAGTTCGTTGAAAAAATTTCACTGTTACAGATTGAAGGATTTAACCACGTTTCAGTAAAGGCTATAATGTCATTATGACAAGAAAAGCTCTTTAGAAACAGGTTCTTAATTTTACTCCTAAGGCCTCTAACATTTTGATAAATGATAGAGAAATGATTAGGAGCAAGATTTAGTTTTTTGGTACTTTATTGGATGAAGTTGGTACCACTGTTTTGAGCGAAACGGGCGAAGGCCGATTTCGATTCTTAGGCTTAAATTCATGAACAATAATATGAGGCGGCCAAAATTTGGGGTCACATATTATTGAAAACATTTCCACCGGCACATTGATTTTGAAAGAAGCAATTTCACGTGAAATTAAACTTTGAAATATTCACAGTGCCTGAGGATTTGCTTGAAATATAAGCAGATATTGATTCCACAGTCGTATCTGCCGAAAGTCTAGAAATAAAAACTTGTTTGCGCGGAGCAACAACAGTTAATGTTGGAACAGCAGGCGATAGCTGAGATTCAGCTGTGGAGCACACAACTTTCGTTGGAGCCTTGAGTTTGCGACTCGACCCAAGTCGAAGTTCCACAGCATTACTCTTTTCGCTAGGGCCTGGTAAAGATTCAGGCACAATGGCTCCATCAATAGACGATGGAACAGAAGTACCGTCGAGATTATTTGGTGGAACCATTGACACGACTGGCTGATCAACCAAAGGCAAAGGAACTGGAATAGGGAGTAAAGGAGATTGGACAGGTATTGACTGCGTCTCCAATTGTGCCATTGGAGCACAGTCGAAATTGAAATCGCTAAGTCTACCGCAGCTTGCTTCGAAATCACAAGTCAGCTGCTTAGCAACAGTTTTTAGCTTCAGGAAATCATTTCTCAAAATGTTATACATTTTCGAGAAAGAAAATTGTTTTTCCAAACAATTAGGGCAAGACCAATTCAAGCCACCACTCCCAACTTTGGGAGTTGCGGTTATTCGGTCGCAATCACGTCCTGTGAGACCAGCACACTTCGCATGCATAATATTTTCACACAGCCAGCAACTAATAAATTGAGGCTGTGCGGAATCAGCAGCTTGGCGAAATGTACAAGACTTATTGCAGCCCGACATTATTGACAACAGGGGTCAAACAAAAACAAAAGGCAGAAATATAAATTACGAGAGCGCAAAAAGAGAGAAAAAGATCAAATGCAAGAAGAAGCACAGAGATTAAAACGAGTAAAACTCAAGAGCGGATTTCGTATGCAGAGCAAAACGAACAAAACGATCACACTGCTTGAAGCAATACACACACAAACAAGTGTAAAGTTGGGAATTGGGAAGCGTCAAACTCGAAAAGAGATCAAAGCAAAACAAATTGCCGAAAATGCAGCGACAGACGCCGTAAAAAAGTAAAATCAAGATAACAAGTTACTCACAGTCCAACAGACGAATCTTTGCACAAAAACAAGCACTTGTTATATCAAGCAAAATAAATAAACAAGCAATAAAATTTAATGCAGTTTTAGAATAAAATAAATGAAAAAATTGCGGAGCACAAAAAAAAACACGTCAACACTCCCTCTGAGAACTCTC
>JAWNOY010000183.1:0-38467 GCA_035045545.1 Drosophila gaucha | reverse complement strand
TGCGTAATTGTAGGTTCTATTATCAGTGAATGACTTAAGAGTATACCTATCTCCCTCCAAAACGTCTATAATCAAAAACGGACCTTTATACTTAGGATCTAACTTCGTCTCATGCCTTTCTTGATTCTTAAGTAGGACATGATCTCCTAACTTAAATTTTACGATCTTAGCCTTATTTTTGTCATATCTAGACTTACGTTCTATAATATCTAATAATAGCTTGAACTCAACCTAGATCTAAATTAACGTTATATTCCTCTTCATCAATAAATAATTCAAGCGGGCTAAATTTAGTGACTCGGTTGTTACTACAGTTTATAGCTAGTTGTATCTCACCTAAAGCGTCCTGCCAAGAACGCTGGCTGGTCTCAACCGCCGCCAGCATATTTTTAAGCATTCTCATGATGCGCTTTACTTTGCCCATTAGCTTGATTAGCGCTATCAAATTCAAATTTATTTTCTAGGCATTACAAAACTCACGAAAGTTAGAGCTTGTAAAGCATCGGCCCTGATCTGCTATCAAGCGACTTGGCACGCCAAACAATGAAACCTCCAATTTCATGGCTTTAATACAATCTTCCGTGTCAATGTGTGTGGTTTGTTATAATAAAACGTATTTAGTAAACGCATCGATTAAGACAATCACGTATTAATTAACATTACTTTTTCCGCTTAACTTGCCAGTTATCGATGTGTAGTGTATGCTAAGGGATTTCACTTTGTATCCTATGTATCGAATGCAATTCTGACTGAACTTTGCCGGACTTTGATTTAGATAATTTGCATGTAATGCAATTTTCGACAAATTTTCGTACATACTTTGTCATGTTGCCACCCTTAATGCATTACGGATTCGTCAACGTGGTTTATGACCGACCGTCTAAATGCTCTAGGTATTATTGGCAAACATAGATTCCTGCCCTTTCTTTGAATCCTTCTAAACAAGACACCCGCTCTAATCTCATAATTTCTCTACCTCTTGGGTATATTGGCTTGCCGTTTTACTCTTTTGTTGTAAGTTTAGGAGTTTTGCAGAAATAACTTACTACTGATTCTCCTTTCACAGTATTTGTCAGTTTATTAATAATGGCAGTGATTAACTGCTCATTACTAATAAGATTTCTGGCATGGCCCTTGAGTTTTGTCTTTATTAGGTTTACGGCGGAAAGTTCATGGTTGCCTCTTAATGAATCTATTAGATTCAATGCATCCAACAAACTTTGCAAATTCTCAGCGGCGGAAAGTTCATGGTTGCCTCTTAATGAATCTATTAGATTCAATGCATCCAACAAACTTTGCAAATTCTCAGCTTTTCCATCAAAGTCTGGGACTAAAGATGAAGCTAGCTTTAAGAATTCGACTATGGTTTGTGCCATTGTATTTAATTCTTCCTCTTCGAGGGTATCAATGTCACTTTCCGCTCTATCTTCAATTTCAACTATTGGTTTTGACCCATCCAAATCTTGGAATTGATTTGGGTCAAGTTCAATTGGAAAATAAAGGCTTTTAGGTACTTGCAACGTAATGTTGTGCCTATTACCTACGTGTTCTAGTCTTTTGACTAGTGAGCGTAATATTTTTGCACATTGCTCGTTATGTGCACTCGTGAGTCTATGTCTGTTTGAAGCTACCAATTCGCTGATATTATTATATTCGGCAATTAGTATTGTGATATGGTGAATTAGCGTATTTACTTTTATTAATGTATCCTTATTCATTCCATTCCATAACTTATTATGTATGCGTATATTCCTACCTATGTAAACGTACTAATGATACTGTGGCTGTTCACAGTATGGAGTGCTTATCATGTATCATTTTTAATTTAACATATGGCAATGTAGATAATACAATATCCTTTTCTGTTGGATTACCGATAATTAGGGGGCATAATTGCATATCATATGTACTCATATATTCGTTTTCGAATTGGTATATTGTATTATATTCATGATGAAACCGTAAAATATTAATAGCGTTTATTATAAAGGAAGGGTTGTTGATGTATATTTCATCAATTTTGTCTTGCATTTTATATTTTTTTTTTAGACTTTGTTTAGATCATCGGCTCTGCTCAAGAATTTTTTCTTTATGCATCTATTGTGCAACTTAGAGCTTCGTTAATGTGTTTGCCAGTAGCAAAACAAAATTATTATGATCAGGACTGTTATTAACTTAAAGTCGATTGAGGCAGTTTCGACATTGTTAATAACATTTGCGGTTGAGTCCGCTACTTTGGACTGATGATCCAACATTTTTCCTACTGATACTAAATTATCCTCATTTGGAATAGAGTTTAAAAGCATGAAAAATATTTTTTTTTTTAATTTTTTTTTAATCTTTTTTTTTGTAAGTTGAATGAATGAAAATCTTTTTTTTTTATTAAATTGAACGAATGAAAATATTTATTAAGTTGCTGAGCAAAATACTCAGCGCCAGAGACGAGGAAAAGTTATTTGTTACTTGTCACACGATTGGCTCACAATAATTAATTAAATATAAACCAACGAACAATCGTATGTGTTAGTAGAGAAAGCCTATCAGATGTTAGTATTTCTCAAGCAGCATTTAAAAATGCACCGGCTTGATAGTTAGAGCTAAAATTATGGCAAAGTGGGGCATTGGCAATTGATGTTCCTTGTCCAATTTTTGTAGACGCTCTTTGCAGCGTTGCCGGTCTTCCTCCAGGGTGTATGTGTTCAGAATTTCCTTCTCCAGGCGGCGTTGCTGGAGTAGACGCTTACGTTTTCCACCACGTTTAGTTTGTGGCTTAGTCTTCTTCTGTTGTCGTGCCCTGTACTCAGCTATTGTGAGAGGGCGTGGTCCCGCGTTCGGATACACCTCCAAAGTTTCTTGAAGCGTTGGTGCATCCCTTTGCTCAACAGGAGCAGATTTCACTAGCTAGGCTGAGTTGCGATTTAGCTTATAGCTGTTTTGCACTGACTCGATGTATTCGAGCAATAATGTATGTATTTGCAATGTATTTGCAATTTAGTTGTTGCCTCCCAACGTATTGGTTGGTCCGGGCAAACAACAACTTAAGAATTTCGGCTTTTCTTTTTATTAGCCTGATTCTTAGCCCACTTTTTTTTGTGGGTCTTTTCATTGCCTCTACTCACTTTCGATCACTTGTCACGGTCGCCATGTAATAGGTTGAATATTATAGTTGAACGGAAACAAAAGCGTGTGCTTTGTTTTGTGTCTTTTGATCGAATGATCTTATATTTTATTCGTATATATTTCTTAGCCTAAAGTACATAGTGTTCTAATATATATGAGGAGTTCTACCGCTGAGAGCGTCGGCAGAACGGGAGTATGTATTATGTAGTACATATGTGTATATATGTATGTATGTGCAGAAGGCATGTGAAAATGATTACGCTGCAGATCTCTCGCTGCAGGCCAGTCCACATAGAAGTGGCTGATCGTATTACGGCATAACATAGAAGTTATAATAAAAAAAAAAAAACATTTTAATAAATGATAATATCACGCGGCAGCGATGGGAATAGAACCTGGGTCACGCGCTTCGCATGCCACCGACTCTACCCACAACACCACGGCGTCTCTTGCGCCAAATTGAGTTTGGTGTGTTGATTTGGTTAAACAGACTTGCCCCAGTTAGGTCAACTAGAATTTGTTTTAATAAATATAAGGATTTATGCTGAAAATTTTATCAAATCCATTAAATAACATAGAAGTTATAAAGAAAATAAAAAAAAAAATTTTATTAAATGGTTATATCACGCGTCAGCGCTGGGAATCGAACCTGGGTCACGCGCTTCGCATGCCACCACTCTACCCACAACACCACGGCGTCTCCTGCGTGGCTATGTGCCAAACTGAGTTTGGAAGTGTTTTGATTTGGTTAAACAGACTTGCGTTGTGGTAGCGAAGACCCTGCTTCAATCCCCAGTTAAGTCAACTAGAATTTGTTTTACGGAGGCTTATATATTTTTGATTCCGAGTGATCTACTTGCACATGTATTCCAAATTTCAAGTCTCTAGCTCTTAATACGCTCAAAATATTATAAGATTTATACAAATCGCTATATATATATTCCCGATTTGGTACGCCCCCAGGGGGCGTGGGTATATAACTTTTTGATGTAACTTAAGGGAAGGTCAACAGTAACCCACATGCCAAATTTGGATGCTCTAGCTTCAAAGCTGTAGAAGATATAGTTTTATCCGATTTGCCACGCCCACAATGGGCGTAGATATATAATCTATATCTTAAAACGTCCGCGTGGTGTACACGAATATATATTCTAAACCCCATTTCTTAGACTGCAATATTGACTAAAATAACAGCGTTTTAGTCTTAATAGATATAGCATTTCCCGATTTGCCACGCCCCCTGTGGGCGTATCGGAAAAATACTCAAACTTGATCTGACGCGGATACACACGAGTATATATTCCAAATTACAAGTCTCTAGCTTCTATAGTGTCCAAATGCTGCGCGTTCATACAGACAGACGGACAGACGGACAGACGGACTGACGGACAGACAGCAAGACGGACATTGCACAAATCCAATAGACTCTTTTTCCCTTTGGGAACAGAGTCTAAAAATAAAGAATATATATCTACGCCCAGTACGGGAGTGTCAAATCGAAAAAACTATATCTTCTACAATTTTATACCTAGAGTTCCAAAAATTTACGCAGACGTTAGGCTTGACCGTTTCGACAAAGGGCGTAGCAAATCAGAAAAATGCAATTGCAAAGGTATTACCAAACATCGGCATGGCCGAAGTTAGCCCGTCCCTCTAGTTTTTTTTATTTTTTATTTGATTTTCGGGTTCCGAGGCATCTTGATAAAAATTTTCAGAAGTAACCATCTTTGAATGACCACTCGTACTTTCGCGTTGTCTTTTAAAAGTACTATTTTGTTCTTATGAAACTTGAGTTTGATTTGGGCAATTCATAGGGTTTTGTGTTCTTGCTAAATTCTGATCTAAATTTTGTTTAAATTGTTTTTATTACCTGAACCCATTGCAAATGGGAAATCAGGGTATAATGGTTTTGCAAAAAGTATGTAACAGGCAGAAGGAGGCGTGGCAGACCCCATAAAGTATATATATTCTTGATCAGGGCGACGAGCTGAGTCGATTTGGCCCTGTCCGTCTGTCTGTCCGTCTGTCCGTCTGTCCGTATGTATGAACGCGTCGATCTCAGAACATACAAGAGCTAGAGACTTCAAATTTTGCATGATGGTCTGTGTATACAGCGAAAATATCGAGTTTGTTTTAGATATTCGATAAATTTTTCCGTTTCAATGATATCGATTTAAAACGTTATCAAGATTCAGTTTTTTGACCATATCTTTTACATATTTTTAGCTACAGCTACCAAATTTTGTTTTTAGCTTTTTGTAAATAAAATACATTTTCAATTTTTTTAAATTTTGGATACCGGCACCACATTTCACAAAAAAAATTATCAAAAAAAAAAATTATCAAAGCCACAATTCAATTTTTTCAAATTTTTTACTGAAAACCGTATTTTCAATAAATTAATAGCATTCAATGCAGAAAATTGCATTCAAATCCGCCAAGTAATACAGAAGTTATTAAAGGAAACATTGTAAAAGCACTCGTCAGCAGCCTGTACGTGTGCACACATACATTCAAATCAACTTCGCAGTAATCGGCGCGCGTGCTTCTGTGTGCATGGCATGTGTATGTGTGCATGGGTATACAAATGTGTACATGTGTATATGTACATGTGTATATGTGCATGTGTATACGTGTGCACGTGGATATGTGTGCATGTGTATGTGTGCATGTGTATATGCGTGCCTGTGCGTATGTGTGCATGCATATATGAGCGCAGAGGTAATATGTATAGATAAAAGATGTAAGCTAGGTAGGTTGTTTAAAACATCAGCTCGGACTTGGTTCAGGGGATCTCGTAGTCGGGCAGACCCGACTAGAGCTTTCTTACTTGTTTAATAATTGATTGTTATCATTGTTATTACTTAGTTTGATATTTTTATTTGTTTTATTTGAAAGATTTGTGGTTGGGTAATAATTTTGGCTTTGGAGTGTCTGTTTTATTATTTTCATATAGTCCCTTACGCTGTGCTACTTGTTTCAGTTTCGTTCCCGTAGTTATATCGTATCTACCAAATGTCTTGAAAATTCTGTGTGGTAATTTTTTCGTAATAACATCTTTTACTGTACTGTTCATTGCATTTGTGTACAACAAAGTATTTTGACTATTATTTCCTAACAATCATTGGTTGAATATAATAAAGGACTTATATTCTAATTGTTCAACAAACTTACGAATACTTCCGTTGTAATGCGTATTGTAGAGTCTTCTTAGTAGTTCTTCAAAGAGTGTTTGTGTTTTGAATTCCTCTGTCAGTGCTTGTTTTAGCACCATCCATGCGTTCGCTGCTGTCATTTGTGAAACTATCTGAGCTGCTCCAGATAGTTGCATCTCAATCACTCCAAATAACACGCAGTGCTGTCTTATGTCCTGAGTAGGGTAAAGCTGTATGATGAACTCCACTCTCCTGATGAAGGCAGTTAGTTCTTTCGTCTTTCAGGAAAACTGGTAGCTGTCGGAGTTGTCCAAGAACCTGCTTTAGGTGAGACTCTGACAGCTTCATGCTTGCTGTTGTTGTCATGATGTTGTTTTTGTTTAGTGCTTGGGTGTGGGTATCACTATGTATATTTCTATACTGATGTATTGTAAATGTTCACTGTATTATTGTTCACAGACTTCTTGTATAAGGCTTATGTCCTATGTGAACTAGTGCACTAATGTCAACTTAATATTCAATTTCACTTTAGTGGCGGTCGCACTTTAACTAGTGGGCCACGATTGTTAATTGTTGAATTAAGATTGCACTACCACACGCGGGTTCTTTGGCCGATATCAATTTTTTTTTTCAAAAGTTCGAAATCAGGATGCATCTGCGGCAAATTCTCTTGCTGAATCCCAAAGAATCTCTTGGTCGTTCAATGATCTGTGTTTAGTGAATCGAAAAGGATCGGATTCACTTTTACGAGGATTTATTATGATATAGTTTTTCAATGTTAAAGTCACGATCAATTTCAATTCCATTGAGCTCATATCGTATTTCATCAAATAAATATGCCATACAGGAGACAGATTGAGCCCTCAACATTAAGGAAGCTATCATGGGGTATTTTGCTATCGGTCCGTGGCATAGCGTAGTGGGCACATTAGTATTTGCATCTTTACCATATTTATTTTAAATGCCTCTCCAACGTCCTGTCGCCTCCAAATCAGTTCGTCCTTCAAATTGTCAAAGTAAACCCTTGGCAAGAAAAGCTCTTTAAAATTTGCGACGAAGATCGACTATGACGTCCGAAGCCTTATGTTAGCTATACCATTTAACGCCATGCCTTTCAGAAGCTCAGACGTGGCTCTCGGGATCAGATCAAGGCCGTATGTCTCTGCCGACCATTCCACCTGCTACAAAAACTCCAGTGGCTTCGTTGTTTCATCGAACCGCAAGCCCCACACTCGCACCTGCTTAGCCATCTTAAGATATTCGGGGGCCGTTGGAATCGCTACCCGTGTCCTCACCTCAGGCTGTGGTGTCGAGGTGTAATAATTAGCCGGTAAGACTGAAGAGGTGCCGGTTAAAGTTATTGTTGTTGACATTTCGAAATTCAATTGATGAGTAAATAAATCATTTATCTACTACACTAATTGTACGCCTTATTCGTTAAATGGCAATAAATTTATTAAAGCCTAGCCTATATCGTCCATTGGCTAAGTGTTCATCGTTGGTTATGGTTACCAAACCGTATTTATTTTCCCTACACAATCGACATATTTTCATGAATGTATCGAAGCTCATATCAACACTCACAATTTCAATTCCATTGAGCTCATACCGTATTTCATCAAATAAAAATGCCGAACAGTTACTTTTAGGTACACCCGCAGGTGTGGCCCTATTATCGGGCAGACAGATTGAGCCCTCAACATAAAGGAAGCTATCATGGGGTATTTTGTATGGTAATTCCAACTTCATCATTAGAATTGAAGGATTAATGATAAGATGCTTAAGTGTGATATTATTTGTTGATTATGATATCATCGGCGTGAGGCCACTTACGAGCATTTAAGATATTGATCTCCATATTGCTCACTTTCAAAGTCTAAGGCCGAACGATTTAAAAATAAAATAATTTATTCACAGCTGTAAGGATAGCGATAACGATGTCGATTGTCGCAACCTCAAATGCATGTGAGGTGTAACGTTCTCTCTACGCAAATTAATCGGGTCACAGTCCTGAACAATTATTTCTACGCTTAGTGTGTGTATACCTCGAGTGTTTACGGGTAAATTAATTAGGTTATGTGGTATTTCAGTCATTTTATAGCAGGCGAAACGCTTAGCACAAATTCATGAAGTGAATGAGATAAGGTGTTGTTTTTACATATGATCCTGTAATAATGTTGCTCTTCAAAAGTTGAGCAGTAACTAGTATTCGACTATAGAACTTGAACTACTACTGTCTCCGAGCATGTGGGTAATCGAACGCTTTTTATATAAGAGTTTTTTTTTTCCCGCATTATTGGGAAACTTTGGTTGTCTCGCCAAATAAAACAACACAGCAGTTGCTTTCACTCTAACAGCTGTTAGTAGTGTTGATAACTGCAGGGCACAACCAGCTGACCCCAGACTGGGGTCAGTCCATTGTGCATTGAGTTAGCGAAGACGCACACCAAGAAAGTGGAGAAAACACTAAGTCTGGGCTTATAATTAAATTGCAATTCTTAACGCAGCTAAGCAAGTATGGAAGCCACTCAAGCGTTTGCACGTGAGATCACCTCAACAACACCTACGGAAGACAGAAGCGAGCCAAAAACATTATTGGCCACGTTACTCCAGATGGGAGCGGCTCTTGAGGACCTAACGGCCCTGTTCGGAGGCCAAAGGCATATTAATGCCTACATGAGGGAGGAACTGGCTAGGCTGGTCAACCTGCAAGGCACGGCGGTGAGTTTCTGCAACAGAGACGCAAAAAACTGTTCAGTGCTGACAACGCTGTCGCTTCTTGCTGGCTCGAAGAAAACGGCTGAGTTAGCAAGCGGCAGTAATACGCCCAAGAGGTTGAGGAACTCTGCTCCAGAGCAGCGGAAAACTCCCTCGAAGAAACCGTGGCACCAGTGTAGTATGTTGTATATAATATATTCATCGTATTGTAGTGTATACAATATCTGATGTTGTCATATGCTCAACCTGAAGCTAGAGTATTATACTCATAAACATAGTGGCACTTTGTCGCTGTGTTAACAGTTATATGTGGACTGGCCTGCAGCGTGAGATCTGCAGCGGAAGCATTTTCACATGCCTTCTGCACATACATACATATATACACATATATAAAACATAATACATACTCCCGTTCTGCCGACGCTCTCAGCGGCAGAACTCCTCATATATATAAGAACACTATGTACTTTAGGCTAAGAAATATATACGAATAAAATATAAGATCATTTGATCAAAAGACACAAAACAAAGCACACGCTTTTGTTTCCGTTCAACTATAATATTCAACCTATTACTCCAGAAGCCAAGCCTTGTGACTCAGCAAGAGCACAAAATACAGCGCGCGGTCCCTAAAGAACCGAAGAACCCTGATAACTGGTCAACAGTTAATGAGGGAGGAACTGGCTAGGGTGAGTTTCTGCAACAGAGACGCAAGAAACGGTTCAGTGCAGACAACGCCGTCGCTAACTCGCCATCTTAGAGCTGAGCCAATGGCAATACTTGCTGGCTCGAAAAAAACGGCTGTGTTAGCAAGCGGCAGTAACACGCCCAAGAGGTTGAGGGACTCTGCTCCAGAGCAGCGGAAGACTCCCTCGAAGAAACCGAGGCATCAGAAGCCAAGCATTGTGACTGAGCAAGAGCACAAAATACAGCGCGCGGTCCCTAAAGAACCGAAGAACCATGAAAACTGGTCAACAAACCGCAAAAAGTACCAGATCAGATGCGATTACCCTATCGGGAGTAGACGGCTGTTCCTATGCAGACATGCTTAGAGTGGTCAAGACGGACCCACCTCTAAAGCACCTAAGTAGCGATGTGCAAGGCATCAGAAAAACTGCAAAGGGCGATCTCCTACTACGCCTAAACAGGAAGCCGGAGCATAGCGCGGAAGTGCTGCAAGAAGCTGTAGGCAAGCCCCTGGGAAGCAGAGCAGTTGTGAAAACGCTCACTGAATCGGCCCAAGTGGAAATCCGGGATCTGGATGAGCTGGTGACAAAGTCGGAAGTCCTGGAGGCGGTCAAAACCACTTTAAAAGAGTCGTCCTTAAAAGACGACATAGTAAAGTCGCTTCGACCAGCTTTTGGTGGTCAACAGAGGGCCACTCTCACGCTTCCAGTGGCAAAAGCCAGGGAGTTAACCGAAGTAGGGAAAATTCGGATAGGATCTGTTGTATGCCGCATACGCGCTATCGATCAGCCGAAACGCTGTTTCAAATGCCAGGACTTTGGGCACATAGCGGCTAACTGCAAAAGCGGCGAGGACTTGAAAGATGCTTTGTTCAAATGCGGAGAGACGGAACACATGGCAAGAACTTGTTCCAAGCCACAAAGGTGCGGCCTGTGCGCTCGGAATGGTGAAAAAAACCAAGACCACGCGACAGGCAGCTTTAAAAGCCCTTCGTACCGCGAGGCTGTCCGCAAAATGAAATGTTAAGATTTCTACAGCTAAATGTTAACCACTGCATAGCTGCTCAAGATCTCCTAGAGCAGACTGTTAGGGAAATGAGAATCGATGTTGCCGTACTCAGCGAGCCCCACCACTGTAAGACCAATTGCCAAAGGACATGGTCTGCAGACAGGAGCGGTAAGGCGGCGCTGTGGATATGCGAAAACCCAACGACCTTACTATCAAACGTAAAGTCGTTTAACGGGTTCGTACGCGCCAGATACGGCAGCCTGTGGATTTATAGCTGTTACCTTGCCCCTAGCATACAACTAAGCGAGTTTCAATCTATCCTTGATGATCTTGTAGTTGATGCAAGGGGACGGAAACTTATCATTGCGGGTGACTTCAACGTCTGCACAATAGAATGGGGCAGCCAAACGACCAATGCCAGAGGACGTGCGCTACTAGAGAACTTCGCTTCCTTGGAAGTGGAGCTGTTGAACTCTGGGAACGAACATATCTTTAGCCGAGCGGGCTATGCGTCAATTATTGACCTAACTATTGTCAGCTCATCCTTATTCAGCGAAGCAAAGTGAAAACTTTGCAACGCTTACACGGGTAGCGACCACTCGGCAATACTGTGCTCAATAGGAGAGCCAACAGCGAGTACAACAATTCGCTATCGCGAAGCTTACCGCGTAGATACTTTTAATCCAGTTGTTTTTTCAGAGGCTATTCAGTCTCTTGCCACTTCCGGCACCGTAGAGTATAGAGCCTGCCAAATGGTTTCACAAATAAAGAATGCGTGCAGTTTGATCATAGCAACGCGTAAGCAATACCGGCGTCACCTAATACATATGTATTGGTGGAATGAGCAGATTGCTGACATTCGACGCACCTGCATCCAAACTAGAAGACGATATGAGCGGGCACGTGGAAGTCCTTCTTTTGCTGAAAAACAGTTGGAATACCAACTTGCAAGACGTCAGTTAAAGAAGGCCATACGAGATAGCAAGCGTGATTACTTCTTGGAGCTGTGCGACTCAGCAGAATTTGACCCCTGTTGCGCAGCTTATAAAACGGTGGTCAAAAGACTTTACTCCGGCAAACAAGCGCAGCCTACTGATTGTTTGGAGTTAAGGTATATCTTGGAAACACTTTTTCCACGCAGACTAAGCTCCATCCAGGTGACAGATTCAATGCCACCCATCCGAAGACCATCCAGTCCGATTGATACAGTAACTGTAGACGAAATCCTGAGTGTTGCTAGAAGCCTTAGGCCCAGCAAAGCGCCAGGCCCAGATGGAATCCCTAACTGCTCACTAAAGCTTGCTCTTTCCTTGCACCCAGGTGCATTTGCGGAGCTTTTCAACGAGTGCTTGAATCTGGAAACTTTCCCTGAGATCTGGAAAGTCCAGAACCTGATACTTCTTCCCAAGGCAGGTAAACCACCTCAAGAACCATCGTCCTATAGGCCAATCTGCCTTCTGGACAACATGGGAAAGGTGCTGGAGAAGTTGATCTGCTCTAGAATCGAAGCAGCTATTGCTAACGCAGGTGACTTGTCACCGAATCAATTCGGCTTCGGCAAGGCCAAGTCAACTACGGATGCGTTGACTAAAAGCAACAACGTCGCCATCTTCTGATGAGTGTTACGAGGTCCATCATTCTCTACGCCGTACCAGTATGGTCAAAAGCGATGGCTACTCCAAGCTATAGCCGAGGTATAAGAGCCACCATATCGACTATGTGCTATTCGAGTCAGTTGCGCGTTCAGAACAGTCTCTGATGATGCAGCACTCGTTGTAGCTGGTAGGCTCCCAATTGAAGAATAGGTCATCGAATCGGAAGAGCTGAATAGAGGCAACAACACCGAGACCACACGCAACAGCAACGCTAGGAGCATGGAGAGAGCTACCAGCATTGCGCGATGGCAAACAAAATGGGACCAGTCATCAAAGGGGCGCTGGACACACGATTTATCCACAGCTGCTACCTGGCCCCTAGCTTGCAACTAAGCGAGTTTGAATCCATCATTGATGACCTCGTAGATGATGCAAGGGGCCAGAAAGTTATCATTGCGGGTGACTTCAACGCCTGGGCAATGGAATGGGGCAGCCAAACGAGCAATGCCAGAGGACGGGCGCTACTAGAGAGCTTTGCTTCCTTGGAAGTGGCGCTGCTGAACTCTGGTAACGAATATACTTTTAGCCGTGCGGACTATAGGTCAGTTATTGACCTAACTTTTGTCAGCTCATCCTTATTCAGCGAAGCAAAGTGGAAACTTTGCGACGCTTACACGGGTAGCGACCACTCGGCTATACTGTGCACAATAGGAGAGCCAGCAGCGAGTACAACAACTCGCTACCGTGAAGCTTACCGCGTAGATTCATTTAATCCAGCTGTTTTTTCGGAGGCTATCCAGTCTCTTGCCACCTCCTGCACCGTAGAAAATAGAGCCTGCCAAATGGTCTCTCAAATAAAGAATGCGTGCAGTTTGAGCATGGCAACGCGTAAGCAATTCCGGCGTCACCAAGTACCCACGTATTGGTGGAATGAGAAGATTGTTGACATTCGACGTACCTGCATCCAAACCAGAAGACGATATCAGCGTGCCCGTGGTAGTCCTTCTTTCGCTGAAAAGCAGTTGGAATACCAACTTGCAAGACGTCAGCTAAAGAAGGCCATACGGGCTAGCAAGCGTGATTACTTCTTGGAACTGTGAGACTCAGCAGAAGTTGACCCCTGGGGCAAAGCTTATAAAACGAAGGTCAAAAGACTTTACGCCGGCAAACAAGCGCAGCCTACTGATTGTTTGGAGTTAAGGTATATCGTGGAAACTCTTTTTCCACGCAGACTAAACTCCATCCAAGTGACAGAGACCATCAAGGCAGGTAAACCACCTGAAGAACCATCGTCCTATAGGCCAATCTGCCTTCTGGACAACATGGGAAAGGTTCTGGAGAAGTTGATCTGCTCCAGAATCGAAGCAGCTGTTGGTAACGCAGGTGACTTGTCACCGAATCAATTTGGCGTCCGCAAGGCCAAGTCAACTACGGATGCGTTGACTAAAGTAGTTGGCCTCGCAACTTCAGCCATCCAAGGCACGAGATGGAAGCATGGGACGAAGAAGTACTGCATCATAGCGACGCTGGATGTGAAAAACGCGTTCACCTCAGCCAGGTGGGACAGGATATTGGATGCTCTATATCAATTCCGCATCCCTGAGTATCTCCGTGAGCTGGTAAGGAGTTATTTTAGAGGGAGAACATTAGTTTTCAATTCTAGTGATGGCCCTCAAACTCATGACGTAACAGCCGGAGTACCCCAAGGATCAGTGCTGGGTCCTCTCCTATGGAATGTGATGTATGACGGAGTCCTGCGATTAGAATTACCCGCAGGAACTCACATCATTGGCTTTGCGGATGACGTTTCCGTCGTTACCATAGGAAAGGAACTCAGGGATACAGAGGACACATGCAGCAGCAGTATCAAATGCATACACTACTGGCTGACGAGTGCAGGACTCGAATTAGCGGCGCACAAAACCGAGGCAGTGCTGTTCAGTAGCCGGAAGAAAGTGGAAACGGCCCATATTAAGATTGGCAACACCACCATTGCTACAAAAAGAGCAATAAATTATCTTAGAATGCTAGACACAAGAATGACATTGCGTGAACATCTGGAGTATATCCATGAAAAAGCAGCTGGTCACTGTAGAGCACTCTCAAGAATCATCCTGAACACACGGGGACCTAAACAACAACGACGCCACCTTCTTATGAGTGTTACGAGGTCCATCATTCTTTACGCTGTATCAGTATGGTCAAAAGCGATGGCTACTCCAAGCTACAGCCGAGGTATACGAGCCACCTACCGTCTATGTGCTATTCGAGTCAGTTGCGCGTTCAGAACAGTCTCTGATGATGCAGCACTCGTTATAGCTGGAATGCTCCCAATTGAGGAATTGGTCATCGAATCGGATGAATTAAATAGAGGCAACAACAGCGAGACCACACGCATCAGTAATGCTAGGAGCACGGAGAGAACTCTCAGCATTGCTCGATGGCAAAGGAAGTGGGATGAGTCGTCAAATGGGCGCTGGACACACGCTTATCCCGGAATTGGCGCCGTGGATAAATCGTAAGTATGGAGAAATAAACATTTATCTTTCGCAGATTCTAACTAAACACGGATGCTTCCGGAGTTACCTGCTCCGTTTCGGCCACGACAACACAGATAGTGTTCCTGGTGTGGCGAAGGAATTGTGGAAGACGCAAACCACATCGTCTTCGAGTGTGGACGTTTCTCCGAAGAGAGGCGACAACTGGAGGAAGCAGTGGGCCGATCCATCAGAAAAAACAATCTGGTGTCGATCATGCTGGAATCCGAGGAAGCGTGGAGCTCAACCAGTGCCTTCGAGGCGCTGATCATGACGGAGCTCCGAAGGATCGAAAGGGTCAGACGACGAGCTGAGTAGGACTCAGGTGGCGCATAGCGCCTGCGAAGCATTGCTTTGCGGCCGTCCCTAGGCATTTTCGCGCTTAACGTTTCTGTATACTCAAACTTTACATTATAAGAAATAAAACGAATACAAAAAAAACATATACACATGCACACATATACACATGCACACAAACACATGCACACATATACCATGCACCCAGACACACGCGCGCCGATTACTGTGTAGTTGATTTGAATGTATGGGTGCACACGTGCAGGCTGCTGCCGCGTGCTTTCGTCAATTGACAAAATGTTTTCTTTAATAACTTCTGTATCACCTAACGGATTTGAATCCAATTTTCTACGTTAAATGCTATTAATTTATTGAAAATACGGTTTTCAATAAAAAAATTGAATTGAATTTGTTTTTGTGAAATGTGGAGCTGGTATCCAAAATATGAAAAAAAAAGTATTTTATTTACAAAAAGCTGTAGCTAAAAATATGTTAAAGATATGGTCAAAAAACTGAATCTTGATAACGTTTTAAATGGATCTCATTGAAACGGAAAAGTTTATCGAATATCTAAAACAATCTCGATATGCGCGCTGTATACACAAACCATCAGGCAAAATTTAAACTCTCTAGCTCTTGTATGTTCTGAGATCGACGCTTTCATACATACGGACCGACGGACAGACGGACAGACGGACGGACAGACAGACGGACAGGGCCAAATCGACTCAGCTCGTCGCCCTGATCAAGAATATATATACTTTATGGGGTCTGCCACGCCTCCTTCTGCCTGTTACATACTTTTCACAAAACCATTATATAAAAATGTTCACACGTAGGGTATTTTTATTGCTGTGAATAACTAAATTTGAATTAAATGACAAAATCGCTTTTTCCAGAGTTGGGCGAAGCACCAGCAGCACAGATGAGCGGTCAGCTTAAAGAGAGCAAAACAATTAGAAGAGCAGCTGTTCATGTGGCTGCTGCTCTCTCTTAAGCTAATCGCTGCCTTTCATGGTCTCCTCTTTCGTCCTAATTCGAATTCTCAGTACAGCCGTATTGCTAAGCCGGAATATATTTTCAACTTGATATTTGGCAGACAGGACTACAACATGGTCGCTTGCTCGTATTTGTTTAACTGATTATCTATCTGTCTATAAATTCATTTTGGCGGACAGCGCGACAACTTGGTCGCTGGCTCGCATTTGTTTAAATTTTAATTGATCTGTGGCGGACAGCACGACATTTGGTCGCTTGCTCGTATAATCCTAATATTAATTGGTCTTTGGCGGACAGGACGACATTTGGTCGCTTGCTCGTATTTGTTAACTAACTATTGAGTGCTATATTATTCTTAGCTGATCGCACAACATTCGGTAGCTTGCATACAGTGTTTAGTAATAGTAATTGTTATCGCTCGACACTTTGCTTGCACATAGTGTTAACATAATTCAATAAAGGCATTAACTACAACAAAGTGGCTTTTAATTCAAAATTATAATTTACAAAGCTTATGAAATTATCAATTTCAGCGCGTGCGTGCACATTTAATATCTAAATATATGCATATGCATATGCAGTGATCTGCACAATTTGGTGTAACTTTCGTTTTCATTTTCGGTTTGCATTCTTTCTCGTCTCGCTTGCAATATAGTGGCACCTGATCAATGGTCCACATACACATTCTCAAATACAAAGTGATGCCGTTACAAGCTTTTGCATACGCACACATACTAAGTTGCATAGAAACGGTATCAAGCAATCTCTATCGGTAATTCGCTTGTGCGTTACATCAGTACAGTGGCGCCCGATGAGCGAGTGGCATTTTACAAATGCAAAGTGAAATCGGTATACGAACGCTTAAAGACTCTGCAAGCAAAGCTAGATTCTGACTCGTTGGCCAAACAAAGTGATCAATGCCAAATTGAGGCAAATAGTCAAATAGTTCTGAATCTAAGTAAAGAACTTTACAATCTGCGCAATCTGTGGCCTACTGGCGTCTGGGGCCTCCTCGGTGCGGTTCCCGCATGCCCCTGGATGGCGGGTGCCGCTGCTCGTTTCCCGAGTGGCACCATGCAGGCGTTCTGATTCCGATCAGCCCACATTGCCAGCAGAACTCTAGCATGGCGTATAGGCACTCAATTGCCCAGTGGCCCTCTTGGCCACACATGCGCCAATCCGTGCTAGCACTCCCAGCGTCATCCATGGCCAGAAATGACGTTTTATTTGGTCGATTCTGTTGGCGCAGCTTTATCCGGTCCTTTTTAAGCTCTTCGAATTCATCGGCGAGCAGCATCAGCTCCGTCCCGCTTCGAAATTAATACGATCGAGCGTATTCACGTAGATCGGGGAGTTTTTGTTGTAAATATATTTAAGCTATCGGTCCGTGGCATAGCGTAGTGGGCACATTAGTATTTGCATCTTTACCATATTTATTTTAAATGCCTCTCCAACGTCCTGTCGCCTCCAAATCAGTTCGTCCTTCAAATTGTCAAAGTAAACCCTTGGCAAGAAAAGCTCTTGAAAATTTGCGACGAAGATCGACTATGACGTCCGAAGCCTTATGTTAGCTGTATACCATTTAACGCCATGCCTTTCAGTAGCTCAGACATGGCTCTCGGGATCAGATCAAGGCCGTATGTCTCTGCCGACCATTCCACCTGCTACAAAAACTCCAGTGGCTTCGTTGTTTCATCGAACCGGAAGCCCCACACTCGCACCTGCTTAGCCATCTTAAGATATTCGCGGGCCGTTGGAATCGCTACCCGTGTCCTCACCTCAGGCTGTGGTGTCGAGGTGTAATAATTAGCCGTTAAGACTGAAGAGTTGCCGGTTAAAGTTATTGTTGACATTTCGAAATTGAATTGAGTAAATAAATCATTTATCTACTACACTAATTGTACGCCTTATTCGTTAAATGACAATAAATTTATTAAGGCCAAGCCTATATCGTCCATTGGCTAAGTGTTCATCGTTGGTTATGGTTACCAAACCGTATTTATTTTCCCTACACAATCGACATATTTTCATGAATGTATCGAAGCTCATATCAACACTCACATGGTCCCGATAAATATGCCTCATATTCATTTCATCTTGGTCATTATATTTTATTCATCTTTAAAATGCAAGCACACATACACACACACACAAACCTTGTTAAGATCATAATCAAAATCTTAAATGCCCTCCAGAAATATTAGGTTAATATGTATTTGCTGTTTTTCCAAAGTCATGTGCAGACATCAGGTTTACACCGTTTTCACGATTTTGTTTCTCAAATTTTTTCAGATTAGCGAATTTAAGTTGCAATGAATCTAGTAGAATTGAAGGGCTCTTTATGTCAGGAATGTTGTCGGGATTTCACACATTCAGTAGAGCTTTTTTCAATGTAAGCCTCTTCGGGGTGACGATATACTTTGAGCCTGTTAATGGACTGTACTTATTGAAATTTATCTCGATGTGAAGAATTTTCGTAAGAGCGGCTGGAGCTGTCACGCTCTTGAAACTCGTCCATTTTTGCACTTACCATCGCCGCCTTACTCGCCGCCTTACCAGCTCTAGGCCTTATATTTTTGCCGACCATTCCACCTGCTCCAGGAACTCCAACGGCTTCATCGTTCCATCGACCCGGAAGCCCACTCTCTCCCTGCTTAGTCACTTTGGAATATTCGAGTGCCGTTACATTGGCTGCCAATGTTCTCACCTCATTCTATGGTGTCTAGTGTGATCCCCAGTGTGTGTTTGTCGATCCTGTAGGAGCGTGGCAGCACTCGTCGAAGGTATGCTGAGTCTCACGATGCTGTCAATGCCTCTTTCTCCTCACCATTTTCTTCTACTGCTACTGTTGGCACTTCCTATCTTGCCGGCGAAATTCGGCCATATAGGCGATTTGTCCTTCATTTGTCATCAACCTCTCGCCAAATTGACTCCGCATCAGAGATGTTAAAATGTCAAGATGTCCTTCGATATCCTTCGATATCCTTTTGTATCCCTCGATGTCCCTCAAAGATCACATTTTTCTGACAATAGCGTTGACTTGGAGTTTGACGTATTTTCACTTTCACTCGTAATTTACGCTTCTGTATACTCCGGCGATCCGCACGGATCTCATACTCTCGTACTGCTGAATTCACTTTGAGCACTCCTACGTATTTGCTAGAGACAGCGTACTCACTCCGAGTACGCCCGGCTACGCCGCAAATACCACTCACACACTCCAAGATTTGCCAAAGCTGCCTATCAGCTAAAGCTGCCCACCAGTGTCCTGGCTTGGTGGCAGCTGTTTCTGAATGTTCTTCTGCGTGAGGTGTGAGGTCCTGTGGTGTCCTTTGATATCTCTGATGTCCTTCGATGTCCTTTTATATCCCCCGATATCGGTCATACGGCTTCTCACAATACTACTCCAAAATCTCAGATAAAAAAGCCAAGTATTTAAGTAAAAAAATACTTCGACACACTTACATAAACACATACAGACACAGTATGAGTAAGAGAGCTATTATTACTGACTTCACGTGCTAGAGAGAAAAAACCTTAGACGTCGAAAAGTTATTATGAAGCACAACGATAATCATTGGCAAGTAGACTTAGTTCAAATGAATAAAAATAGATGGATAGAAACCCTCATCGAACAATCAAAATGCCGCGAATCGAAGTAAATCATCAAATAACAATAATAAAAAGTACAATAATAAAAAATATTTATTGGTTTTGATTTTGTGTAAACAAATAAATATATGCATTTCTTTGAGGAGGGGCTACCTACCTCACAACATATATATTGAAAGACTATGAGGGGAAGCCAATTAAAGGAGGGTTTTATGCTGAAGAAGTGCAAAGATCTCGATTTTCCCACACATGTTTAGTGGAAAAAATAATTCGGCAAAGCTGCCTATCTGCTAGCGCTGCCCACAAATGTCCTCTTTGGTGGCCGTTGTTGCTGAATGTTTTTCTGGCTTGATGTCCTGCAGTGATCTTTGATATTTCTCGATGTCGTTCGATATCCTTTGGTATCCCTCGATGTACCTCCAAGACCCTCGAAGGCCTGCTGCTGCGCTGCTGGGTCGGGCAGCTCGTACTGTGGGTGTCTGCGCTGCGACGTCTCGTTCTGCTGCTGCGCTTCTCGCTGTGGCAGCTCGTGCTGCTGCTACAGCTGGTGATACTGATGCTCAGAAACAAAGCGGCCACGCCACTTCTCGTCTGACCGGAGCGTCGACCACCTTCCGCTCGCTTCACCGTCCCTGCTGCTCACCGAGCTTGCCAATGCCCAGAATCCGGGCGAAGTCGCAGGCTCCTAGATGCTTGGCGATTGCCGGATCGCCAAATATGCCGGTTGCCGCATCAGTCTCCTCGTCGTTCTCCGTGGGTGGAACGGGAGTCTCACCAGCGCCGCCCGACGCTCCGATGCTGGTTATGTAACCTGACTTTTTCCTTTCGTTCAAATTCCTAGGGACACGAAAAAAGTATCGATACGTTTTGGTATCGATTATATTCGTTATTGATACCGATATTTTATACTTGATACTTTTGTTTCGATATTTGTACTTAACAAGTATCTCTTGAGCCACCTGAACCACGCCACTTAATTTTCAAATTCCGACGCCACTTGTCGAGTCATAAAAAGTAAATTATTTAAGTAAATTTGATTTAAAGTTAAAGTAAGTATTAAAGCTATTATTATGTGCCGTTTATTGAAATTTGTGTCGTTAGATAAATGGCGCCAAGTCGAAGCAATGTTTGGCGATGCTTTACCAAAACATCTAAAGACGAGGTGAGGTGCAAGATTTGCTTCAAAACCCTAAAAACATCAGGAAACACCTCAAACATGCATAAGCATATGAAGAGCCACCCCGATGCGAGGTATGTAATTATTGCCATAAATCTATATTTATATTATTGCCTCATAGTATGTGCACAAAACAATTTATGCTGTTTTATTTTTTTAAGTGCAAAAGAAACTGGAAAAGAACAAACAACATTTACAAGAGATCTGGATCTACTGAGTCTATCAAGACATGGAACTGAGCCGCCACCATCAACAATTTCATCGAAAAAATCTGCTGTGGAAAAATTTGTTAAGGCTCATACACCACTTGGTGCCGAAAATGACAGCGATGTGGAAAACATATGTGAGCCACCTATAGAAAAAAGGCAACTGTCCATTACACAATCAATGGAACGCAAATTTTTGTATTCGGATGGCGGAAAAGATCATTAAAAACTCTGCAAGTGCTTGCTTTACTTTATTTGCGCCGACAAAAGACCGTTTGATATCGTAAAAGGGCGTGGATTTAAGAAATTGATGAAAAAAGCCTGCCCTTCAATTAAAATTCCACACGTTGATACGCTAAAAGCTCAATTGGATGATTTTTATACGATGATGATTGGACCGAGATGATGACTGTTACCAGTTATTTAGGAGTTACTGCTCATTTTTTGCATAATGTTAGTCTTGTGTCGCGTTGCATAGCCACCGTTGCTCTTGATGAAAGGCATACCTGAGAATACATAGCTGCAAAATTGAATGAAATTTGTACAACCATGCATATCAATAAAGAAAAAATATCTGCGGTAGTGACAGACAACGGCGCGAAGATAACAGCAGCTACAACAATTTTTTTGGGAAAAACAAACACTTGCCTTGCTTTGTCCATACTCTAAATCTCATCGCTGAATCTGCAATGTCAGTTAATGGCTTAAATTTATTAATAAGCAAAGTGCGAGACATTGTAAAATACTTTAAGAGTAGTGTAATTGCCAGCGATGCGTTACGAGAAAAGCAAGCTTGCTCTCAACCTCTTAAACTGATTTTGGATGTAAAGACACGGTGGAATTCCGTTTATTATATGCTCCAGAGACTTATTGAGCCAACGCCTGTAATATTAATGTTGAATGTTAAAGCACCGCCCACACTCTCAGCTTTAGAAATTCAAAATATTAAAAAGATGTAAAATGTATGGTCCAAAAACTGAATATTGATAAGGCATTTAATCGATATCAGTGAAACAGGAAAAGTTATTGAATATCTAAAACAAACTCAATATGCGCGCTGTATACATGGACCTTCCGGCAAAATTTCAAGTCTCTAGCTCTTATACGTTCTGAGATCGACGCGTTCATACATACGGACAGGCAGACGGACAGACGGACGGACGGAGAGACGGACGGACGGAGAGACGGGCTGACGGCTTAATCTACTCAGCTCGTTGTCCTGATCAAGAATATATATACTTTGTGGGGTCTGCCACGCTTCCTTCTGCTTGTTACATACTTTTTGTAAAACCATTATAAAAACCATTTTCGGGAAAAAGAGTATATCTTGCTATCAGTCAACCTGTCTGTAGAGACTTGTAACTTGTGTGTATTCGATACGCCCAAAGCGGGCGTGACAAATAGGGAAATGCTATATCTCTTAAGACTAAAACGCTGTTATTTTCGTCAATATTGCAGTCCAAGAGCTGAAGATATGGTTTATATATCTTCGCCCATTGTGGGAAAAACTATATCTCCTACAGTTTTGAAGCTATAGCATCCAAATTTGGCATGTGGGTTACTATTGACCTTCCCTTAAGTTAAATCAAAAAGTTATATACCCAAATATACCAAATCGGGAATATAATTATATAGCGATTTGTATATATCATAAAATATTTTGAGCGCTATAAGAGCTAGAGCCTTGAAATTTGGAATATATGTGCAAGTAGATAACCCGGAATCAAAACTATATATTATAGATATTTACGCCTATTGGGGGCGTGGAAAATGGGATACTGTTGACCTCTTAAGAAAGATCAAAAGTTATGTATCCACGCTCCCTGGGAGCGTGGCAAATCGGGAACTACTATATCTTTTACTAAAACCGTGTTAATTTCGGCAATATTGCCGTCTAAGAGTTGGGATTTGGAATATATATACACTAGTATCCTCTACCAAAAAAGATATGTTCTATATAGCTACGCCCATTTGGGGCGTGACAAATAGAGTAAAACTGTATCTCCTACAGTCTTATTTGACATGTGGGTTACTGTTCATGAAATTGAAATTTATGAAAAACTAGAGAGATGGGTTAACTTCGGCCATGCCGAAGTTTGGTAATACCCTTGCATATTGTATAAAGATATAGTTTTCTCTGATTTGCCACGCCCCCAACAAGTGCATATATATAATTTTTAGTCAATCTATTAAGCAGGGCAACAGTAACCTATATCAAATTTTGAAGCTCTACCTATAAAACTTTCGAAGATATTGTTTTCTCCGATTTGCCACGCAACAAAGAGGTGGATATATATAACATAAATTTATCGAAACGATCAAGTCTAGCGTTTCTGACAATTTTGTTGATACAAATATATGTTTTAATTTGTAAGTCTCTGGCTTTAACAGCATCCAAAATATTGGAGAATTTATGTTAAGCACTATATACTTTCCCGAGTTGCCACGCCCTAAGTAGGCGTGGATATATAACTTTTAATCAATCTGAAGGGGAGGTTTAAGGTGTATTACTTTCCAAATTTGGATGCTCTAGTTTCCAAACTGTAGAAGATATAAATTTAAATGATTCGCCACTCCCCAAAAGGCGTAGCTATATACTCCATATCTTACATTATGATTATTATTATTTTTTTTTTTTCGTAAATTTAAATTTCATGAACAGTAACCCACATGTCAAATTTGGATGCTCTACGTCTAAGACTGTAGGAGATACAGTTTTACCCTATTTGCCACGCCCCAAATGAGCGTAGCTATATATAACATATATTTTTGGGTAGAGATAGGATACTAGTATATATATTCCAAGTCCCAACTCTTTGACGGAAATATTGCCGAAATTATCACGATTTTAGTAAAAGATATAGTAATTCCCGAGATGCCACGCCCCCAGAAGACGTGGATACATAACTTTTGACTTATCTTAAGAGGAGGTCAACAGTATCCCACATGCAAAATTTGGACGCTCTAGCTCCAAAACTGTAGGAGATACAGTTTTCTCGGATTTGCCACGCCCTTAATGGGCGTAAATATCTATAATATATATTTTTGATTCCGGGTGATCTACTTGAACATGTATTCCAAATTTCAAGTCTCTAGCTTTTATAACGCTCAAAATATTATAGGATTTATACAAATCGCTATATATATATTCCCGATTTGGCACGCCCCCAGGGGGCGTGGGTATATAACCTTTTGATCTAACTTATGGTAAGGTCAACAACAGTAACCCATATGCCAAATTTGGATGCTCTAGCTTCAAAACTGTAAAAGATATAGTTTTATGAGCTTTGCCACGCCCCCAAAGGACGTAGCTATATACTCTGTATCTTTTTGTATGGAGACTTCAATTGAGACTTCCCTGTAGTTATCCTACTAAAACATTTCTTAAAACCGATATGTCCTATGGGAGCTTTAGGATATAGTATATGATATAGATTGAAGCCTATGTGCAAAATTTCAGCTCTGTAGCTCTTATAGTGTCGGAGGAAATTGCGTTGATCCAGACTGACGGTTAGACAGACAGACGGACAGACAGACAATGTGTGCAAACTTGTATTCTTCAATTTCGAAAATTGGAATTTTAATAAAGAAAAATAATAGTGTCCATTTCCATAAATAAATAAATGTTCATTAGATATTATTATTATATTTTGTTCAGATAATATTTTTGTTATTTTCTGTGTTTCTTCAATTGATAGTAAGAACTTAGGTATTATGTTTAGTTTTGGTAACAGGATACTTTCTAGTATGTTGCTCATATATCCAATTATATTTATGTATTGCAGAACAAGTATTTCATTGTGTTCGTGTCATTGAATTCTTTATAGATCTTACCTTTATAGTTATTGATGAAGTGATCTATTATAATTTGTTCTTTATTAATACGATCATTTATATTTCCGAATCTTACAACTATTTCATTGTTAACCATAGTTTGGTCATTTATATTTTTTGTTAGATCATTCATGTTTTCTTGTATGACCTTCGACTCCCTATCTAATGGGTCACTCACTAAGTAATTTCGTTTCATGACAACAGTTGATCTTATTAAATTTTTTTATTCTTGATCAGCAAGACGAGCTGAGTTGATATAGCCATGTCCGTCTGTCCGTCTGTCCGTCTGTCCGTCTGTCCGTCTGTCTGTCTGTCCGTCTGTCTGTCTGTCCGTCTCTCTGTCTGTCTGGATCAACGCAATCTCCTCCTAGACTATAAGAGCTACAGAACTGAAATTTTGTACATAGGCTGGAATGTGCTGCAGGCATTGTATATCTCGGAATCATCCGGATCGGATGACTATATCCTATAGCTCCTATAGGACAGATCGGTTTTAAGAAATGTTTTAGTCGAATAACTTCGACGCTATTTAAGTCAGAGACTTGAACTTTATAATATATACTCCTGAATATATATCTACGCCCTTTGGGGGCGTGGCAAATCGGAAAAAACTATATCTTCTACAGTTTTGAAGCTAGAGCATCCAAATTTGGAAAGTAATATACTTTTGGCCTCCCCTTCAGATTGATCAAAAAATTATATATCCACGCTTGTATACCATACGCAGTACAAGTTTATTTCCTTTATCGATAATGATCGATATTTTGACTTTGTTTTTAAGCTTTAACTTAAAGACTATAATATCTAGAAATACCAAATTGACTATGTAGGTTTCTGTAATGCAAATACTGATAAGAAACTTCTTAAATATTGGATACCTCCACCCCAAAAGTGGAAAAAATGTATTTCAAATACTAGGGAGTTGGGATTTCGCATATATATACCTTTGGATGTCAATATTATGTCCTGAAAATTTCATTAAGGAAGAGTATCCAGAACTAAAGTTATTTTACAATCAATTTCTCATACTGCTGCCAAGAATGCAGCCCAAGCGCAGCCGCTAAATCATCTAAGCAGTTCTCGGCGAGCACAGAAAAATTATATATATCCGCCCATTAGGGGCGTGGCAAATCGGATAAAACTATATCTTATACAATTTTACACCTAGAGCTCCAAAAATTGACACAGACGTTAGGCTTGACCGTCTTGACAAAATTATGAAAAATTATATATATCCGCCTTTTGGGGGCGTGGCAAATCGGAGAAAACTATATCTTCCAAAGTCTTATAGGTAGAGCTTCAAAATTTGAAATATAGGTTACTGTTGCCCTGCTCAATAGATTGCCCAAAAATGATATATATCCAATTGTTGTATCCTTTGCAATTGCAAGGGTATTACAAAACTTCGGCATGGCCGAAGTTGGCCCATCCCTCTAGTTTTTTTATTTCAACAGGTGATATAAAAAAGCTCATTTGTAAAAAATTTTGTTTGATTTTGTGAAAGGGTTTTCATTTGGTGCCCAATTGTAGTATGTTGTATATAATATATTCATCGTATTGTAGTGTATACAATATCAGATGTTTTCATATGCTCAACTTAAAGCTAGAGTATTACACCCATAAACACAGTGTCACTTTGTCGCTGTGTTTACATAACACAACCCTACATAAATGCCGTAATACGATGTGCCTTCTGCACATACATACATATATACTCATATTTACTGCATAATACATACTCCCGCTCTCGGCGATACGAATATATATATATATATATACGAAGAAAACATAAGATCATACAATCCAAAGACACAAAACAAAGCACTCGATTTTTTCTCAACTGATTCAACCTATTACACCATCGAAAAAGGAAGATCAAAAACATTTTCGACATATTTTACTGTTTTACTATCAAGAGGTAAAAATGCAGTAAAAACAAGGTGAAAATTATGCGATGTGTACGGAGAAGATGTATTGACCGAACGCCAATGCCAAAATTGGTTTGCAAAATTTCGTTTCATCAATTTCAATCTTGAAGATGCACCACGTCCTGCAAAGCCTCTTGAAGCCGATGTGGACAAAATAATGTTGTTGGTCGAATAACAACTCGAGAGATTGCAGAAAGATTAAAACTGTCAAACGCGACCGTTCACAAGCACATGAGACGTCTAGGATTAATTTCCAAGCTTGACATATGTTGAGTCAACGAGCTTTTTCGTTGGCTATGTATGTTATAATTTTAATTATAAGCCAGTTGTTGTATTATTTAACGCTTTATTGAGTTATATGTTAACACTGTGTGCAAGCGACCAAAGTGTCGTGCGATCAGCCAGATAACAACTTGCTGCTATTAAACACTGTATGCAAGCGACCAAATGCCGTGCGATCAGCCAAGAACAATAGAGCACTATAAACTTAATGAGCAAATGCGAGCAAGCGACCAAAGTGTCGTGCTGTCCGCCAAAGGTTATTAAAAGCAACTACAAACTATATATGCAAGCTTAACAATGCGGCTGCACGGAGAGTGTGAATTAGACCGAAAAGGGAGAGCATCAAGGGCAGCGATTATCTAAGAGAGCAGCAGCCACATGCACAGCTGCTCTTCCAATTGCGTTGCTCTCTTTAAGGTGACCGCTCGTCTGTGCTGCTGGTGCTGCGCCCAACATACTCCCCCCGTTGAAATCCTGACTTTCAACAGATTCCTCCGTTGGCAGCAGACACAGCTTGTTGATGGCACGTCTAGTCTCTCCAGTGGCCGTTTTCAGGACAGCCACTCGGGCGACGGCATCCTTTCCAGGGATGAGCTCCATTACTCTTGCCAATGGCCATTTAAGCGGAGGCAGATTCTCATCCTTAATGCGAACTGAAGGCCTTGAATTAATAACAGCACCGATGTGGCAAACCAGAGTATGCCAGGATGGAGGGTCCAACAGATCGGTAGAAGTGATGCTTGGCGGTTTTTACTGCTGCTTCCCATAATCCACCAAAGTGAGGGGACCGGGGAGGGATGAAGCGCCAGTCGATAGAGTCGACCAGACAGAAATTCATTACTGCACTTTGATGAGCATCTGACAGGAATAGCTGCTTTAGCTCCTGAAGCTCATTGCGGGCTCCAACGAAGTTTGTGGCATTGTCAGACCAAATCTGACTTGGCTTTCCTCGAGTACATATAAAATGCTTGAGAGCCAGCAAAAATGCAGCTGTAGTCAAGTCCTTGACTAGCTCCATCCAGACTGCCTTCGTAGCGAAGCAAACGAAAATGCAGATGTAGCATTTTACTGGAGCCTTACTTCGCACGTCAGTCCTGTACCAAAACGGTCCGCAAAAGTCTATTCCAGTGACTGTAAAAGCACGACAACCTTCAACGCGATCCTTAGAAAGATCCGCCATTATATGTTCCATTAGACGAGGCTTGGCGCGAAAGCATATCACGCATTTTTGGATAACATTGGCCACAGTTTTCCTTCCACCAATTGGCCAGTACTGGGACCGAATCAACGCTAGCACAGCTTGAGGACCAGCATGCAAGTTTCGTTGATGGAACTGCGTGATGATGGCACGCGTCAACGGATGATTCCGGGGCAAGATAATCGGATGTCGGCTATCAAAATCCAACGAAGAGTTTTTGAGACGACCGTCCACACGTAACAAACCATTTTTATTAATAAATGGCGACAGGGAGGCAAGGCAAGGATGCACCCTGCCCTTGCTTTGAAGCTCTTTGAAATCTTTCCAAAAATTAGTTCGCTGAATCACACGCATAAGTATTTGCGTGCCGTGTTGTGTGTTTGCAAGAGCAATACCAAGGCCACGGTTGCTACAGATGAACTTGGATACGTATGCGAATGTTCGCTGCAATCGAACAAAGGAGTTCGCATACTTGCAATCGAAAGAAATGTCATGGACGGGGCATTTCATGAGAAGAACAGTCTTCCGTCTCTCGGCTGCAGTCCTCTCTGGCACCACGGAAGCTGGCCATTCGGATTGTTCCTTGCATATGAAGTTAGGGCCACTGAACCAAAGTGCTGAAGCGTTCAACTCGGCGGGCAGTGCACCTCGAGAAAGCATGTCAGCGGGATTAAATGCAGTAGGTACGTAACGCCACTTCATTGCTGAGGTGAGCTCCTGTATAGCTGCGACTCGATTCGCAACAAATACATTAAACCGTCCAACGTCCAACCGTGCAACGGTAGAATCACACCAGCAATAAAATTGGCCCTTAAACACGCCCATTTGATATACTTCGTCCATCAAGCGTGACAACAGGTCTGCTCCACATAACTCAAGTTTCGGTACCGTAAGCGTTTTTAGCGGAGACACTCGAGACTTTGAGCAAAGCAGTCTGCTGGTGCACTGCTGTCCCTTAGATACTATGTATATACAAGCCCCGTAAGCGTCGATGCTAGCGTCGCAAAACCCGTGGACCTCTAATTCTGCTTCCGGGAGTAAGACCAGCCGAGGAAAGGCGCTCCTATGACCGCTGCCAAAATTATTGCAAATGTCAAGCCATGTTGTGTGCAAAGTTGCAGGAAGACTTCATCCCAATCGAGCTTATTTCTCCAAAGCTGCTGCAAGAAGATTTTTGCCTTAGTTATTACTGGGCCCACAAGTCCAAGGGGGTCGTAGAATCGAGCGATGGCCGATAACACCGATCGCCTGCAAGGCTTGGACTGCGAATGTAAGGCTAGGTAAGCGAAGAGCAGCTGATCAGATGCTGAATCCCATGCAAGACCGAGTGTCTTTGTGATGTCGCTGCCATCATTGAATTTTAGAAATGTCTCTTTATCTGCATCCGGCACGCCGTCAAGAACGCTTGGATGGCTTGAGCACCACTTCCGAAGTTTAAATTTCCCACGAGCCAAAATGTCCGACGTTTGCTGCATTACATTTCTTGCTTCTTCAATTGAGCAGCCTCCAGAAATTAAGTCGTCGACATAAAAATCACGACGCAATACATCAGCTCCAAGTGGATAAGCAGTTTGCTCATCATTGGCAAGCTGCTGCATAGCGCGCACAGACAAGAATGAAGCAGGCTTTGTTCCATAGGTTACAGTCTCAAGCTTAAATACCTCCAACTTAGCTTCAGGTATATCCCTCCATAATATGCACTGCAGGTAGCTGTCAGCTTCTGATACCCTCACGCACCGATACATCTTGCAAATATCTTCCGAATACTGGATCCTTAGATGTGGCGAACGATTCAGCTTGCGCTCCAAATGACAAAATCTGCGCCGAGCCTGATGATACGACTCTCCCAGCAGTTGACAATTGGGTTTGACAGGCAAACGAACCGAGTATTGGCCAGTGGGTAGCCGATTGACGTTCTTTACAAAATGTGTCTCACAGTCCAACTCTTCCTTGTTAGTCTTTGAGAAGGACTCACTGCAACCCTCGACCTCCCAGAGACGCCGAACGAGATGATCAAGCTGATCTTCACAGCTAAACTCTAGATCCTGCTCTGAAGTCACATTTGACGACAGCAGAACAGCCTCCTGACGTCGATCGCCGCCTCCAGAAACAACCCAACCAAGCCGCGTCTTTTAAATGAGCGGTAATCCAGGCATCAGCTTGATTTGACCCACGCATAGTAGCTCAAAAAACAAACTGGATCCAATGAGCAAATCTATCCGCTGCGACTTATAAAATGCTGGATCAGCTAAAGTTATATTTGATGGTATGTTCCAATTGCTTGTATCCACATTGAAACTTGGCTGTCTGCCAGTTATGCCGAACGCTACCATGGCTGTGATATTGGCTGCAAACTCCGATGAATGAGCGCGAAGACTGAGGTGAACAGTGTGCCCGTCAGTAGAAATCCTGCTGTCCCCAAGACCGCAAACAATCGCCGAAGACCTTGTCCTTTTTAGTTGCAGTTGGTTGGCAAGTCTGGCAGTAATGAGATGAAGCTGAGAACCTGAATCCAGAAGTGCACGACATGGAACAAAGGTGCCAGAAGAATTCCTGGCCAGAACCACTGCGGTGGCCAAAAGCACAACATCAGAATTGAGATCTTGGGCGACGAGAGTATTAGGTGCGTTTTGGGACGGATTTGACACCTTGTGCGCCATTGAAAATGATGGCGACTGATTTGATTGAGGTGCCAATCGCGATGTGCTGGAGTCGTTAAGGTGGAGTAACGTATGATGCCTGGCTCCACAAACACGACAGCCGTTTGAGCTACAGTGCCGACATTGATGCCCGAACTTTAGGCAGTTGAAGCATAGCCTAGCCTTCTTGGCTTCCTTTAGTCGAAGATCAGCAGACAAATTTGTAAATCTTGTGCAGTGGGAAATGGTATGTTGAGGATCATCACAAAACCTGCAGCTCTGCACCCCTTTAGTCGTTGTAACCAGCACTGATTTGCTTGGAATGCCTTTGCTGCTGTGGCTCAGTTGAGCGTGGAGCTAAAAGGCACTTGATCTGTTCTGACTTTCATTTCTGACAGAACTGATGATTGAAAAAACATTATCAATTCATCTAAGTTCGTACGCAGATCACTATTCATTTCGTCAACGTCTAGCTCTTCCAGGCCGTCATTAAAGCCACATTAAATGATTGGCTCAGCTGGTTAATGTGGTCTAAAACCACCGTCAAGTTGCTCTAGCTTTGTTCGGTCTACGCATCAGAATCAAGCTTTGCTTGCAAAGTCTTTAGCCGCTCGTATACCGATTGCACTTTGCGTTTGTAAAACACCACTCGCTCATCACGCACAGCTGTACTACTTTCTTTAGTTGCCATGTCGCGCAAAGATGTAAAGCACAGGCGAATTACCGATAGAGATTGCGTGATACCGCTTCGAAGCAACTTAAGTATGTGTGGGCGTATGCAAATGCTTGTAACGACAACACTTTGTATTTGAGTCTGTGTACGTGTACTGTTGAACAGGCGCCACTGCAAGCGAGACGACGAGAATGCAAGACGAAGATGCCCAAACGAAAATTACACCAAATGTGCAGATCACTGCATATGCATACATATGTTTGTATGTGCATATGTGTATGTATGCAAAGCCAGCGGCACATTAATTATTTGAATGTATGCGCACGCACTGCTGACCGACAATGCCTTAGAACAATCCCTTTAAGTTATTCGCTATTATTTATGTCCGTTCAATTTATTTTTAAGAACCGAGAAAATTGCAATAAAAATTCTCTTTTTAAGTATGCAGCCGATGTTTTAACACGCACTGGTAATTGCTTTACGCGCGCCACTGTATTGCGAACATTGGTAAAGAGGGCGAACTGATAGCGTGGCGACGAACGAAACTGCACAACTTAAGCAATCACGGCTTATGCCTTTGCTCACATAGAAATTGCACATATATGTATGTACATAAGTTTGTTAGTCTATGCAATTTATGATATATGTATGTTTAGTTTATACATATATGTTCACAAAGACTAAATCACGTCGGGGTCACCAAATGTTGAGTCCACGAGCTTTTTCGTTGGCTATGAATGTTATAATTTTAATTATAAGCCAGTTGTTGTATTATTTAATGCTTTATTGAGTTATATGTTAACACTGTGTGCAAGCGACCAAATGCCGTGCAATCAGTTAAGAACAATAGAGCACTATAAACTTAATGAGCAAATGCGAGCAAGCGACCAAAGTGTCGTGCTGTCCGCCAAAGGTTATTAAAAGCAACTACAAACTATATATGCCAGCTTAGCAATGCGGCTGCACGGAGTGTGCGAATTAGACCGAAAAGGGAGAGCATGAAGGGCAGCGATTACCTAAGAGAGAGCAGCAGCCACATGCACAGCTGCTCTTCCAATTGCGTTGCTCTCTTTAAGGTGACCGCTCGTCTGCGCTGCTGGTGCTGCGCCCAACAACATATTTGTTCCTCATGTTCTTACGGAACGAAATTTGCTTCGTCGCAATAGCGACTGCGATACGCTTATTAGACATCAAAGAAACGATCCATTTTTAAAGCGCATTGTTAATGGGTTGTTTACAACAATGTAAAGCGCAAGAGGTGATGGTATAAAAAGGATGAAGCAGCTCAAACCACTTCGAATGCCGATATTCACCAAAAAATGGTTCTGTTGTCCGTTTGGTGGGATTTCAAATCAGGACGTCAAAAACCACTTGATTCAGTTTTTTGCCTACATGGATCAATATTTTATGAGCGTGGAATCAATCTCTTGCCCGAAAGATGGCAAAAGGTATTAGATCAAAAAAGAGAATACATAATTTCATAAAATGATCCTGAAAAAAACGAAATTACTTAGTGAGCGACCCAATACCTTGTTTGAATCTTCAACATTCATATGTCCAGTAATGGCTTTTTATTATGCTGCCAAACCCATTTACAGCTCCTTTCTTCTGTCTTTGTTTGGGTACTAATATATATATTTTTCCTTTTTTGCCCTAGCTTGGCCTCTAGTATCTCTATAGCTTCTCCTGAAAATTTAACTGTCTTTTAATGTTAATGCTTTTTTAAATCGATCAATATTATCAATATATTCTTGTGCTCATATCTTATAGTTATGTATTGTAGATTTATAATAACACATTGAACTGGACCAATTAGTATAGCACACTGAGCTTCTGCTCACTTGTAAGGTTGCTTCTTGAATAATCTTTATTTGAAATTATAAAGTATACTTAGCCTAAGTACATTATGTATATAGAGATCTGCTGCTGAGAGCAGCGACAGAATGGGAGAGCGTAGTATGTATGTATATATGTATATGCATGTGGCATATATATTAGACAGGCGAATAAAGCTTAGGGAAAGTGCAGATGATCATATTTCAGTTGCTTATCTTTGCGCACGCCTTCTGTATATGTATGCATAGCGACAAAGTGTTAATGTGCACATATAGTATACACATTATTATACTACATTTCCCTTTTTTAAAAAATAATGTAATATTATGAAATTATTTTAATTATTTGACTAATAATAATTATATATATAATAAATTTTTTTGTTAATAATTATAATTATTATTATATATATATATATTTTTTTTTTTGTTAGTTTTAATAATTTTCTGGTTAATATTGTCGTAACTTGTAATTTAAATTAAATGTTAATTATTAAATGTTAAACAAAAGTGGAAAAAAAAAATCTTTCTTTTGATTTATGATTTGGTATATCAGGACAATTCCGTGAAATCTTTGTTTTGTTTTATTTATTAATCTTTTTCAACCTATATATATGAACTTTTTGTTCCTTATATTTCTTATTATTTATGATTATGTTATTATTTTCTTCTATACTGTATTGAATATTGGAACATAGATGAACACTTGGTTAATATCTTCGCCTTCATTCGTTGAGAGTCATTTATTTAATGCATGTTGTAGTTTACATTTGGTTTTATATATCTAAAGACCGCGTGACAGTACTGCCAGTGACGCCGGCAGAGGAGCGGTCAGCTTATGTATAAACGTTTACATATGTATATATATATAAGGGCTGACGACAGTCGCAGCGACAGAGAGTAGGTATCATGTTCACGTGGTGACAGAGCCGGAATGCATGTCAAGTATGCCGACTCTGCACTGTTCAGGTGCATGCACTCAAGGGCGATCGTATTACCGTAAGTGCTTGGGACTTGGATTTATATATGAATATTGTAGCCAAGTGCTACAATGAGTTTGTAATAATATTTATGCATTTCACCGAGTACAGTAAGCATTCGATATGTGAACATACTACATCTCCCTCCTTTACAAATATTTCGTAATTATATGAAGTTATTTTCTTATTATTGTTACCTATATATACAATACAATTTTGTATACATAAATGATTTTTTTTATTTTTTTTTTCATTTTGAATCTTTAAAATTTAATAGAATTTTATGACATATATAGTATTTAGTATTTAATATTTAATTTTTTTTCTTTTTATTTTTTCGGTATGGTTCTTATTCAGTATTTGCATTTAGTTCAGGTATGGCCATACTTGAAATATTAATAAGAGAAACCAATTGATTTAGAAATAAAAATTTTTAACCTATCTTTATGTACTATTTTTTTTATTTTTATTATTTTAAATTACTACATTTTCATTTTCTTCTATACTTTCTACCTTATAAGGTCCAGTATATTTGTAATCTAGCTCACGACCTGTTTCGTTTTTTAATAAAACATTATCTCCTATTATCTGTTTAAATCAAATTCTAAAGTATTTCTATCATGGTATATTTTTAGACTCTGTTCCCAAAGGGAAAAAGAGTCTATTGGATTTGTGCAATGTCCGTCTTGCTGTCTGTCCGTCTGTCTGTATGAACGCGCAGCATTTGGACACTATAGAAGCTAGTATAGAAACTTGTAATTTGGAATATATACTCGTGTGTATCCGAGTCAGATCAAGTTTGAGTATTTTTCCGATACGCCCACAGGGGGCGTGGCAAATCGGGAAATGCTGTATCTATTAAGACTGAACCGCTGTTATTTTAGTCAATATTGCAGTCTAAGAATTGGGATTTAGAATATATATTCGTGTACACCACGCGGACGTTTTAAGATATAGATTATATATCTACGCCCATTGTGGGCGTGGCAAATCGGATAAAACTGTATCTCCTACAGTTTTGGAGCTAGAGCGTCCAAATTTTGCATGTGGGATACTGTTGACCTCCTCTTAAGATAAGTCAAAAGTTATGTATTCACGTCTTCTGGGGGCGTGGCAAATCGGGAATTACTATATCTTTTACTAAAACCGTGATAATTTCGGCAATATTTCCGTCAGAGAGTTGGGACTTGGATTATATATACTAGTATCCTACCTCTATCCAAAAATGTATGTTATATATAGCTACGCCCATTTGGGGCGTGGAAAATAGGGTAAAACTGTATCTCCTACAGTCTTAGACGTAGAGCATCCAAATTTGACATGTGGGTTACTGTTCATGAAATTTAAATTTACGAAAAAAAAAATAAAAATAATCATAATGTAAGCCTCCGTAAAACAAATTCTAGTTGACCTACTTGGGATTGAAGCAGGGTCTTCGCTACCACAACGCAAGTCTGTTTAACCAAATCAAAACACTTCCAAACTCAGTTTGGCGTGGTGGGTAGAGTCGGTGGCATGCGCTGTCTGTTTAACCAAATCAACACACCAAACTCAATTTGGCGTGAAAGAAACGCCGTGGTGTAGTAGGTAGAGTCGGTGGCATGCGAAGCGCGTGACCCAGGTTCGATTCCCATCGCTGCCGCGTGATATTATCATTTAATAAAATGTTTTTTTTTTATTTTTTTATAACTTCTATGTTACTTAATGGATTTTGATAAAACTTTCTGCATAAATCCTTATATTTTATTAAAAATACGGTTTTACCTAAAAAATTAAAAAAAAATGTAAATGTGGCTTTATTTGCAACTGAACTTATATTAAATTGATTTTGTGAAATGTGGAGCCATTATCCAAAATATATAAAAACCAAAATAGTATTTTATTTTAAAAAAGCTATATGTAAAATTTTATGACTAGCTAAATTTATGTAAAAGACATGCTCAAACAAGTAAGAACACTCTAGTCGGGTCTGCCAGACTACGAGATCCCCTGAACCAAGTCCGAGGCGGTGTTTTCAACAACCTAGCTTAACATCTTTTATCTATACATATTACCCTCTGCGCGCACACACAAACACGCACACATATACATACACAAGCATGCGCGCCGCTTAATGCGTACATGATTTAGCGGCTGCGCTTGGGCTGCATTCTGGGCAGCATTATGAGAAATTAATTGTTCAATAACTTCGGTTCTAGATCTACTTTCTTAATGGAATTTTCAGGACATAATATTGGCATCTAAAGGTGAATATATGCGAAATCTCAACTCCCTAGTATTTGAAATACGTTTTTTCCACTTGTTGGGTCTAATGGGGGGAGGTATCAAAATTTAAAAAAATTATAATCTGTATACATAGTCAGTTTGGTGTCTCAGCTGTTATATGGTCTTTAAGTTATAGCTTAAAAACAAAGTCAAAATATCGATTGTTATCGATAATAAGGAAATAGGATGAGTTATCGAAAAAAAAAATAAACTTGTACTGCGTATGGTATACATGAATATATATCTAAAATTTGAAATCTCTAGCTTTTGTGGTTTACGAGATCACTGCGTTCATACGGACGGACAGACGGACGGACGGACAGACGGACATGGCTAGATCGACTCAGTTCGTCGTCCTGATCAAGAATATATATACTTTATGGGGTCTGCCACGCCTCCATCTGCCTGTTACATACATTGTCACAAAACCATTATACCCTGAATTCCCATTTTCAATGGGTTCAGGGTATAAAAAGGAATCTCAATAATCTCGCATTCAAACATACGGAAAGACGGACGGGCGGTCTACATATTTATTGAGCCTACACAACTTTAACAGGAACAGAGTCTGACGCAGTCGGTGGCGCCCGACTGCAACGTTCTTACTTGTTTGTTTTTGCTTCTATCATTAATCTAGCTCTCTTATAAGCTTGTTCTAGTCTAAATTTTGATTCTTTAGCATAGTCTTCTAAATTATAAAGTGGTTTAATATTATGTATAGTATTAAATTGTCTTGCCAAGTTTGATGTTTTTCCAAAAACTAACTCATGGACAATAATCATGTGCCATAGAGGGTGTTGTGTTAAAACAATATACGAAGTACTGTAGCCATACGTCCCAATCTGTCTTATCGACTGATATGCATGAACGTATGAACTCATTAAATGTTCGATGGCTTCGCTCCACGGTACCTACAGTCTGGTAATGATGTGATTTTTATACCCTGAACCCATTGAAAATGGGAATTCATGGTATAATGGTTTTGTGACAATGTATGTAACAGGCAGAAGGAGGCGTGGCAGACCCCATAAAGTATATATATTCTTGATCAGGACGAACGAGCTGAGTCGATCTAGCCATGTCCGTCTGTCCGTCTGTCCGTCCGTCCGTCTGTCCGTCCGTATGAACGCAGTGATCTCGTAAACCACAAAAGCTAGAGATTTGAGATCTTAGATATATATTCTTGTATACCATACGCAGTACAAGTTTATTTTTTTTTTCGATAACTCATCCTATTTCCTTATTATCGATAACAATCGATATTTTGACTTTGTTTTTAAGCTATAACTTTTAGACCATAATACCTAGAAACACCAAATTGACTATGTAGGTTGCTGTGATGTAAATACAGATAATAAACTTTTTAAATTTTGGATACCTCCCCCCATTAGCCCCATAAATGGAAAAAACGTATTTCAAATACTAGGGAGTTGGGATTTCGTATATATACACCTTTAGATGTCAATGTTATGTCCTGAAAATTTCATTAAGAAAGTAGATCTAGAACCGAAGTTATTGAACAATGAATTTCTCATAATGCTGCCCAGAATGCAGCCCAAGCGCAGCCGCTAAATCATCTACGCAGTAAGCGGCGCGCGTGCTTGTGTATGTATATGTGTGCGTGTGTGTGTGCGCGCAGAGGGTAATATGTACCGGTAAAAGATATAAGCTAGATTGCTTAAAACACCGCCTCGGACTTGGTTCAGGGGATCTCGTAGACGG
>JAWNOY010000182.1:127500-144548 GCA_035045545.1 Drosophila gaucha | reverse complement strand
CCATCGAGTGCGCTCCTCAATTCAAATATGTTTACCAGAGTGGACATTGATATTGTGACTTAACAAGTCGTGTTTTTATTAAAAATCAAGTAACAACTGGTCCTTATTCACCCAAGGAGTCATATAACAATACAATTTATTTATATATATATATATATATATATATATATATATATATATTCAACGTCCAAGCAAAAAGAACAGAATCAAGTAAAATTTCTATAAATTAAAATACAAAATTACAAAACATGTCGAAATGTATATACAGATGAAATATGAAATATATACATACATGCAAATACACATGCACATACACACATACATATGCCTTCTAACTCTTGAGGCTGAGATTGATTCAATTTCGTTAGTATTTAAACACATGTATACATATACGCGCATATACAATATATATATCATATATATATATATATATATATATATATATATATATATATATATATATATATATATGATATTTCGTTCAAAACATATAAAATAATTTTGCACATATTTTATACAAACATAACTAATTTAAATATATCTTGGAAAACTGATATATATATATATATATATATATATATATATATATATATATATATATATATATATATATATATATATATATATAATATAAATATATAACTTGGTATACCCTAGATACTTATATTTAATAGCATTTATAGTAGGTTGGATTACATCTTGAGATTTTGGACTTTAACAAGTATTATTTATACATTGCATACCCATGTATTAATTTGTAGCATCATTCATTTTTATATATTGTTCACAAAAACAGAAATGAACCTAAAATTTAATAAAAAAAAATATTAAAGGTCAATTTTAATTTGCGGTTTATTATTTATTTATTGTTAGTGTTAACCTGAATGTTAGTGTTAAGCCTGAATCCTGCAATTTTATTCTTTTAATTATAATTCATATTTACACATATGATTGAGATGCATAAGAAGTATAAAATGTTATGTCCTTTAATGGTAAAAGGTATGTAATACAGTTAACAGATCAAAAAGGCATTGACAACCAGTTAACAATATTATTGAATGGACTTAACAGCTTCAGTTACATTCGAATTGATTGGATATGTGTAGATCCTAAATAAACATTTCTTTTAATTTGTTCGGATTAAATAACCTTTTCATTTCGCTGTATGAATGCCCTAACAAAAGGAAGCAAATTTGCTGAGTAGGAACAAACCTTACTCTGAGTTTATACCAAAGATGAGGAATTGTGGAGCCCACTCAATTAGAGGGCTCATGAGTAACAGGATCATTCGTAGATTTTCAAAACTTTAATTTGTAAATTTGGCTCATTTTCATACAAAGACCAACTCGCTGCCACGAATTTCCCACACTGTTAAATGGAAGTTAGGACTGTTTAAAATTGACTTTCCTTTGGACAAAAAATAATGTATTTGTATATCCTTCCGAATGGTATATTCTTTTTGGTCAAAAGCTTGCAAATATAAGTGTTGCAGTGCTGTTATTTTGAACATTGATTTCTATCTAATGCAGACATTGTATATTTCTGAATCGGAAACCGAATCGGACGACTATATCATATAGCTCCCTTAGAATAGATCGGTTGGAAAAATGGTTTTAGTAGGGAAACCTTGTGCGCTATTGAAGTGTAAGCTTGGAATTTTAAAAATATATTTTTACGTGTTCTATCGGGTAAAACTATCTTCTAGCTGGGAAACGGCAGACCTCCTCGAAAAGTCGATAAAAAAATGTATGTATCCATGTCTATTAGTAGCGTGTGAAATCAGGAATCTCGATACGACCCTAATGCAGTATACAATATTGATATGTCCTAATTTAGGACATTGCCAGCCATATCTTTCATATCTTTTAAAAATATCAATATTGTATACTGCATTAGGGTCGTATCTTCTACAAATTTATATTTAGAACCCCAAAAACCGATGACAGTAGCCTCTTCTGCAAATTTATTAAAAACTAGAGGGATGGGCTAGCTTCGGCCATGCCGAACTTTGGTAATACCCTTGCAATTTCAAAGGATATAAATACAGTTTTTTCTGATTTACCACGCCCCCAACAATTGGATATTTATAATTTTTGGGCAATGTATTGAGCAGGGAAACAGTAACCTATATGTCAAATTTTGAAGCTGTGCCTGTAAGACTTTGGAAGATATAGTATTCTCCGATTTGCCACGCCCCCAAGAGGTTGATATATATAATTTTTCATAATTTGGTCGAAACGGTCAAGCCTAACGTCTGTGTCAATTTTTGGAAATCTAGGTGTAAAATTGTAGAAGATTTAGTTTTTTCCGATTTGCCACCCCCTAATTGGCGTAGATATATATTCTCTTTACCTTTTTTTTCTAGGGGTGGTTGATACAAATATACGTTTAAAGTTTCAAGTCTCCTGGCTTTAACAGTATCCAAAATATTGGAGGATTTATGTTAAGCAATATATAGACTTTCCCGATTTGCCACGCCCCAAGTAGGCGTGGATATATAAATTTTTGATCAATCTGAAGGGAAGGGAGGTCAAATGTATATTACTTTCCAAATTTGGATATTCTATCTCTTAAACTGTAGAAGATATAGTTTAACCCGATTTGCCACGCCCCCAAAGAGCGTAGCTATATACTTTATATCTTTTTGTATTGGGGTGCAATTCAGGAGTATATATTCCAAATTTCAAGTCTCTGACTTAATAACGTCGAAGTTATCCCACTAAAACATTTCTTAAAACCGGATCTGACCTTATGGGAGCTATAGGATATATGTCATCCGATCGGGATGATTCCGAAGCTATACGTTGCCTGCAGCACATTCCAGCCTATGTGCAAAATTTCAGTTCCGTAACTCTTATAATCTCGGAGGAGATGGCGTTGATCCAGACAGACGGACAGACGGACATGGCTATATCAACTCAGCTCGTCTTGCTGATCAAGAATATATATACTTTATATGGTCGGAGAAGTTTCCTTCTCTGCGTTGCAAACTTGTGACCAAATTGAATATACCTTTTTTGCAAGGGTATAAATAAATCTATCCAAAACGGAAAATAAATGTCTGCCTGTCTGCAACAGATCGATAGGGTTGATCTTCTTGACTAGCAGGCGTGTAATGTATGTATGATTGTCATATATTGTAGATTTGACTAAATTGGGCTGTTTATGGAGCGGGAAAGATTGTTTGTTTATTAATCTTCAAAATCGGATCTGTGGAAATGGGCAAAATTTGAAATTTTATCTTTTAATTAATATAAGTAAATATTAAATTAGTTATAAAATTACACAAAATATTTTTTTCGAACAATTAATTTTTTAAATTAATTAATATGATATTTCGAGGTGGGGATAAACTGACAATTTAATTATTGTTTGAAATGAATTATAATATATTATATAATTAATTATTAATTAAATTCTCTTTTTCTATTGATAAAATCTAAAAGAACTATCTTAAAATTAGTTTATTTTTTTTACTTTTCGTTGTGATGAATTTGAAATTAGTTAACAATATATGAATATTAAAAAATAAATGTAATCTGTTTTTTATATGTATTGCGTTATAACTTTTTTTACGCATACGTATTTCCTTCTTTGGTAACGTAAGGTGCCATTACGTTACTCTCCATTGCGTGTAGTTTTTTATTCGCGTACGTTACATTTCTTGAGTATTTTTACATTCACCACTTACGGTCACACACATTTGAAGAAAAAGAGTGAGCGAGAGCAACGTATCGGTACAAGTGCGTTTTAAAATAGGTAAAAATTACATATTTTATAAAAAAAAAGCATTACAATTGGGACATTTAAATAAAATTTGAAAAGTATTTGAGGATTGTGCTTATAGTTATAAGTAAATACATCATAAAACGTGCATAACCGCAAATCCTAATGGATAACTAAAGTCTAACACATGTATATACATAAAAATATATGCATCTGTTTATGTCTCTTTCATGTTCGTAAGTAAGAAAGAAATAACTATAATTCCAACCAAGAGTTGCCACGTTTTAATTATTTTATATAAGACATTTATAATTTAAAAGAAGCGTATAAGAATGTATACGTAGCTACATATTTGTAACTATTAAAAAAAGGCTTAAGATTTCTTACAGGATCTATGGATGGTGATCAATCTATTTGTACGGTATATATTATAAAAGAGTAGTAAAGTGGGTTCTAATAAATCCTGGCTAGGTGGCAACATTGCGCAAGCAGCCATTTATACAGTAGTAAATTGTCCCGTCCCATTGAACGTGTGGTTTGATAATTTTCTCACCGAAAAAGTAATTTTGTTAGTTTAAATAGCATTAAGTGTATTAATTTTTGTTGGAATTGTGCTACACAAAATATCAAGATAAAGTGTGATTTAATTTTTTAATATTTGTGTTCAAATCCAGTAAAGCACAAATTTAATTTCGCATGCAGATGTTCATAAAAAACCTTACATATGTATGTACATATTTTGTGAAATCGTCGAAGTGGCTTGGCTTTTATAATACAAACATACATGCATATATATATATATATTCATGTGTGTGTGTATCTGTCTTTACATATGTACATATTTGTGCAGAAAATATGATTTGAATCGATAAATACCAACAGAAAATAGAGAAATGTTGTTATTTGTAGTATTGCTAAGTTTTCTGTTTATTTATGCGTTCATAAATAATTGCATAGTGGCTTAAATTACAAGAGCTAAATTATAATGAAAATTAAAATATAAACATGTTGACCTATCGAAGACATCTTTGTAAATTATAAAAAAAATAACAATGCATTTCCCAACATAAGTTTTGATTGTTTAGTGAATGCGCTGTATACTTCGTTGATGCGTTTATAATAATCGGTATAAAAGTTCACATGTGAATGTGTGGTATATCATATTTGTTGATTCGTTGTGCGTATGTATGTGTGTGTGTGTTTTTTGTGTATCTGCAAATGTATGAGTGAACAAAAGTACAGAGTTAAATAGGGTGATTGCGTCAATGACTACTGACCACCAGAGTTGTCAAGTATGTTTACACTCGGGTATAGATATATATATATATATATATATATAAGCAGACTATGTATATACTTTTCTGTAAAAGTGTAAAATGTAACTTTCAACAAAAAGTACATAGATCGCAGATTTAAATAAATAAACCATAATAAAAAATAAGTTGGAATGATTGCATATTTTGCCATATTTAAAATAATATATATATATTTATGAGGGAAATTGTTTATGCTATACAAATTCGCACACTCTATTATACATCTCCAAACAATAATATTTACGTTTTAGAGCATTTAAAATTTTCATAAAGTAAACTTATTCAAAGCATCGTGTAAATCTCGCGAAATAAAATGTCTCCAGGTCGAGAGACAATTTGGCAAATGTATGATATTTGGCTCTTCAGTTTTTCGCTAATAAGTTACCTTCCATATATTAATACCAAATTAAAAAAACATTTTTCCAGGCAATAACAACAACAATCAGTTTTCGGAAAACAACAAATATATCAATTCTTAAAAGAACAAGCAAAGTTTAACAATTGAAAACAAGATTATTACCAACAGCCGTAAGAGTTCATTTAATGACAATGACGATGGCGACAATATTAATACAGATATAGTCGAGAGTGGGAGTGGGAATAATAGGAATGCGCCACATGCTAGTCCAGCTAAATATCAATTAAAACAATTGAATACAATGCGCGAGGCGCTTTTCTCACAGGATGGCTGGGGATGCCAGCACGTTAACCAGGATACCAATTGGGAGGTGCCTAGCTCTCCAGAGCCGACAATTAAGGATCCTTCAGGGCAGTTAATGTGGAAGCCGAACATTAACAATGGCACCGATTTATGGGAATCGAATTTAAGAAACGGTGGCCAGCCACCCGCTCAACAGGTGCCAAAACCATCTTGGGGTCATACCCCATCATCCAATTTAGGCGGTACTTGGGGCGAGGATGATGATGGAGCAGATAGCACAAGCGTTTGGACAGGTCAGTCATCTAATAATGCAGCATCCAATGTTGCTGTGGGTGCCAATGCCGCAGGTGTTGGCTCTTCTACAGGTCCTCAATGGGGACAGGGCGTTGGGGTCGGAGTTGGAGTTTCATTAAATTCTACTGGAAATAACAGTGTAGCAACAACTGGACCGCTGCCTGTAGTGACACCCGGATGTAAGTACCTTTCGTTATTATTATTATTAAATTATCGATTATTGGTCCTGATCAAGAAATATATATACCTATACCTATACCTTTATATATATATATACCGACGGACAGGGCTATATATGTATATGTATATATATATATAAATATATATTTATAAATATATATTTATATATATTTATAAATATATATTTATATATATATAGCCCTGTCCGTCGGTCATACCTTCCATCTGTCTGAATGTATAAACACCTCTATTTTGGAACCTAGGGAAATTTTACACGAACTTAGGTTGCCCCACAAAGTTTAGGTCCACATATCAGCTTTGTTTCGAATCATGGATAACTACTTCGATTGTCATTCATGAAAGCACCAGCACGGAATGAGCTAAAGGGTAATGGACAGTAATAAGTTAGACGAACATCTCTTGAAAGTTTATCAAAGACAATCCCAATATTATTACATAATCTTTATATAAAATCTTTGCCGCTCATTATGTATACCTAGTTTATTTTTTTAAAACAAGTTTTTTACATTTAATTTTAAATGTATATACAATAGGCGGAAATAGTGGAAACAATTTGAGTGCGAGTGGAACGGTTGGAGGAGGAGCTGGCGCTAATGTTGGCAGTACTGGCAATGGCTGGGGAGATCCTCGAGATATGCGCCCGTTAGCTGGAGCAGGAGGAAGTGGTCCTATCGACATTCGAAACGTAGATCCGCGAGATCCTATTACAATGCGTGGTGTTGGCGCACCAAGCGGCGATCCACGGGACTTACGGATGATAGATCCAAGGGATCCGATTCGCGGTGATCCGCGTGGTATATCGGGCCGTTTAAATGGAACATCCGAGATGTGGGGACATCATCCACAGATTGCACACAATCAAATTCAAAATATAAACAAAATGGTTGGCCCGGTTGTGGGCGCCACTGGTTCAAATATAGCAAACTCAAATATCGGACCTACGGGCGTTGGTTCCATATCAAGTAATATTGGAGCACAATGGGGGGCCGCACCTCAAGCCGCCGGTGGTGGTGGTGGTGGTGGTCCAAAGGATTTAGCAAAACAAATCACGGGATGGGAGGAGCCATCTCCGCCACCACAACGAAGAAATATACCTAATTATGATGACGGAACTTCGCTATGGGGACAACAAACGCGCTTACCCGGTAGTGGTGCCCACTGGAAGGATATGACAGACTCGATGAGCCGCAATCACATAATGCGTGCCCAAAATCCGACGGGCAACATTGTCGGCAGTGGCAATTTGCCCGTCGGTGGTAATCCCAATAATTCAATGGTTGGTGTTGTTGGACCTCAGTCTCGATTGGCAAACACACCCGGGCCAAGTGGAGGAGTTAGTGGTCAGCATGGCAAACCTGATGCTGGTGCCATGTGGGTGCATCCAAATAATAGCGGAGGCGGTGGCAGGAATGCTCAAGTCAGCTCTTGGGGCGATGATAGTCACAATGTTGGTGGCGTTGGAGGTGCTGCTGTCTCTGGCAACAGCTGGGTCGATGATAAACAGAACACTTCACTTGCACAAATTGGTGCAAATTCAAATTCGTGGAGCGATTCGCCATCAGGTGGTGGTGGATGGGGTAATAAACAAAATAAATTATCGACAAGTGGCGCTTCATCTGGCTGGAGCAACGCTAACACTGTTGGGAGTAATGTGGATGGCAACGATTTATCTTCAGATTGGCCACATGGTGGCAGCATTGTTAAAACGCAACAGCAACAACAGAAACTCGCTGGCATTAATGTTGGTGTTGGCATTCTTAACACTGATATGGTTAAGCAAAGCAAGCAATATAGAATTTTGGTGGAGAATGGCTTTAAGAAGGAAGACGTTGAAAGGGCATTATTGAGCACCAATATGAATATTGAGGAAGCGGCTGAAATGCTGCGTGCAAACACAAATTCATCATTAGCGGTGATGGATGGCTGGCGTCGCCACGAAGAAGTACTTGGTTCCTACGCTGATCATTCAAATACTACGAATAGCGGCGGATTTCCTCAACGTTATCCTGCACAACCTTCGATGTCATTCCCTCCGGTAAACAAAACATAAAGAACGTCATTAATATCTTGTTCCCATAACTTGCTCTCTCTTTTTTTGTAGAATAATCTTATGACGAATATGAGCGGCACTGCTGTCACTGGTAGCAATAACCCAAATATGGCTGCGTTGCAAGTGCAAAAATATTTAAATCAAGGGGGTGGACCCCATGGCGTTGCTGTCGGTGGGCCTCAGTCTGTAAATGCATCGAATGTATCGGTTGGTTTTTGTCAAAATGCAACGAATTCAGCGCCTGCGGTTAATATTGCATCTAATGCTAATAATCAACCATCGGGTCAGCATATTCGTATGCTTGGTCAGCAAATCCAATTGGCCATACACAGTGGCTTTATATCCAGTCAAATTTTGACACAGCCTCTTACACAAACTACTTTAAATTTATTGAACCAACTACTCAGCAGTATAAAGGTATATATATATATTTTAGAAAACATTTCATATTCACATTTAATGTATTTGTTTTCGTTTGCAAATACAGCATCTTCAAGCAGCACAGCAATCACTTTCTAGAGGCGGTAACGCCAATCCAATGGTTGTCAATGTAACAATCGCCAAATACAAACAACAAATCCAGAATTTACAAAACCAAATTAATGCACAACAGGCTGTTTATATAAAGCAACAGAATTTGCAACAAAATTCACAACAGCAGCAACATTCATCCGGACATTTAAATAACTCTGGAAATGACTATTTAAGAAATCATGATGCAATTGCTACACTTCAAGGAAACTTTTCGGAGCTTAATCTAAATAAGGTACCTAAATACTATTTATAAGTATATATACTAACCTATAGAAACAGGTATGATAAAAACATCAATAACATAAACTAAACACATGTAGCCTTTTGTTTTTATACTCTTGTAAAAAGGGTATATTCATTTTGGTCAGACGTTTGCAACGCAAAGTATATATAGTATATATATATTGTTCATAAGCACGACGAGCCGAGTTGGTATAGTGTCCGTCTGTCCGTATATCTGGATCAACGCGATCGCCTTCTAGAGTATAAGAGCTACAGAGCTGAAATTTTACACACAGACGTCTTTCTGCTGCAGGCATTGTATATCTTGGAATCATTCGGATCGGACGACTATATTCTAAAGCTCCCAAAGGATAGGTTTTAAGTAGAGATGGGATCGGAAAAGAAATTCGTTCCTGAGCCATCCTGTCCCGAAAATTTTTTTGATTTTCCCGCCCGATTGTCCCCACAAATTTTTAATTTTTCCCGCGGGTCCCGACATTTCCTGAAGTTTTTTTTCAACATTTAGAACTCTTATGATAGATAAAATTTTTTACCTAAAAATAATATTTTCTCAACATTTTCTTCACTAAGATGTGTTCTCCTTTCTTTCAAAATTCTACTAGAAGTAGAATACTCTCACTCGTTGTCGAAGATGTTGGAACATCAAGTACTTGCCTAGCAAGCATTTGTAACAATGACAATTCATTCCATTGTTTTAATTGCATTGAATTAATTTTCTCGTAATATCATTCTTCTGTTCTTTGATAAATACAAGAAATTTTATCTAATACTAATTTTTTTATCAGGACCCGCAGGAATTTCGGGGTCAAGCACTTATCCCGACCGCCCCGAACTTTTTCAGAATCTTTCCCATCCCGCCCGATCCCGAACATTTTTTCGGGACCCGCGGGATTCCCAAAAAATCCCAATCCCGACGCACATCTCTAATTTTAAATAATGTTTTTGTAGGAACAGTTTGTCGTATCCCACCCTAGCTTTTCAACAGTTGAAGAGCTAGAAAAACTAAATTTGACTTAAATTTGTGGCAAATGGAGACGTCCCCATTCCCCATCTAGTGCTTAACATAAATCCACTAATTTTGGGCGCTTTTAGAGCTTAAACTTAAAACATATATTTGTATGAACCAGCCCATACATAAACATATAATATATATGTATATGACAAATAGGTAAAAACTGTATCTTCTAAAATTTTACACCTAGAACACCAAAAATCAAATATGTCAATCTTGATCTCATCTGTCAAATCAGAGAAAACTATATCCATATCTTTTACAATTGCAAAGGTATTACCAAACTTCGGCATGGTCGAACTTGCCCATTCCTCAAGTCTTAAATTTATATTTATATTGTTTCCTATTCTTCCCATAAGGATAAAACTAGTGCAGCCCTTGGAATTCTAACCAATATTTTACTTTCGGAACTTTATGGAAAGAACTAGAGGGATGGGCTAACTTCGGCCATGCCGAAGTTTGGTAATACCCTTGCAATTGCAAAGAATATAGATACAGTTTTTTCTGATTTGCCACGCCCCCAACAATTGGATATATATCATTTTTGGGCAATCTATTAAGCAGGGCAACAGTAACTCTACCTATAAGACTTTGGAAGATATAGTTTTCTCCGATTTGCCACGCCCCCAAGAGGCGGATATATATAAGTTTTCATAATTTTGTCGAAACGGTCAAGCTTAACGTCTGTCAATTTTTGGAGCTCTAGGTGTAAAATTGTAGAAGATATAGTTTTATCCGATTTGCCACGCCCCTAATGGGCGTAGATATATATTCTTTATCTTTTTTTCTAGGGGTGGTTGATACAAATATATGTTTTAAGTTTCAAGTCTCTGGCTTTAACAGCATCCAAAATATTGGAATATTTATGTTAAGCACTATATAGACTTTCCCGATTTGCCACGCCCCAAGTAGGCGTGGATATATAATTTTTTAATCAATCTGAAGGGGAGACCAAAAGTATATTACTTTCGAAATTTGGATGCTCTAGCTTCAAAACTGTAGAAGATATAGTTTTATCCGATTTGCCACGCCCCCAAAGGGCGTAGATATATAATCTATATCTTTTTGTATTTGGGTGCAACTCAGGAGTATATATTCCAAACTTCAAGTCTCTGACTTTAATAACGTCGAAGTTATCCCACTAAAACATTTCTTAAAACCGATCTGTCCTATGGGAGCTATAGGATATAGTCATCCGATCCGGATGATTCCGAGATATACAATGCCTGCAGCACATTCCAGCCTATGTGCAAAATTTCAGCTCTGTAGCTCTTATAGTCTCGGAGGAGATTGCGTTGATCCAGACAGACGGATAGACGGACAGACGGACAGACGGACAGACAGACGGACAGACGGACATGGCTATATCAACTCAGCTCGTCTTGCTGATCAAGAATATATATACTTTATATGGTCGGAGATGCTTCCTTCTCTGCGTTGCAAACTCCTGACCAAAATTAATATACCCTTTTTGCAAGGGTATAAAAAGTACTGCAATGATTCGCAGATTAACTTTGATAGAAATCACTTATTTTTCTATATATATTTTTATTATTTTATTCAAATTAGTTCATATATACAAGAAGATAATAATATGAATGAAACAAAAAACATTTCTAATTGAAAAAAAATGTGTCCGTTGCGGGAGTTGATGTATCAATCTGTGCACACGTATAGAGAAATGCTTGCCCTTGGCGCTTGCAGCCGCTTGCTTTTACCGATTGACAAAATGTTTTCTTTCATAACATTAGAGTTACTTAACGGATTTTGATCAAATTTTCAGCATTGACTCATTTTATTTTATTGGATATGCGATACTATCTAAAAAAGTCATAAAAATTTGAATTATGGCTTTATTAAACACTGAAGCCAAAAAAAATATATATATAAATTGTATTTAATATATAAAAAGCTAAATGCTAAAAACTTAATCTTGATAATGTTTTAAATCGATATCATGGAAACAGGAAAATATCGAATATCTGAAATAAACTCGATATGCGCGCTGTATACACAGACCATCGTGCAAAATTTCAAGTCTCTAGCTCTTATAGATATCGACGCGTTGATACATACGGACGGACAGGGCTAAATCGACGCAGCTCGTCCTTCTGATCAAGAATATACATATATACTTAAGAGTTCTGCCACGCCTCCTACTAACATTTGTTGGCATTAAGTCCAGTTTTGAAGCTAGAGCCATAGAATTTCGCACACATCTGTCAATTTATTGTAGATTTTTTTTTTTCAATTGGACCACGCACTCACCCCTCTCCCCCAGTAGCTAAATAAAACAAGTAAGAATGCTCTAGTCGGGACTGCCCGACTACGAGATCTCCTGAACCTTTGTTCGAGTTTGCACATTTATATACATACAGAAAGATATGAATGCAACTGTAAAAAGAACTTTGATTTTGAACAAAAACCGTTGGTAGCAGCGGGAATTGAACTTGCGACTCCTCGCTTGAAAGCCGCCAATCACTAACCATTACACCACACTCTTCATATTGTTCTTAGTGACAAAGACGCCACTGAAGTAGCAATGGCGAGAATTACAATGAAACTGAAATTGCGATTTAACAAATGAAATTCAAAGAATAATGCACACATTAGAATGTTTGTGTGCACACGAATAGAGTGTGTGCACAGTGTGCAATGCACACGTATTGGCGCTGCCTGCCGCGTGCTTTTGGCGGTTAATAAAATGTTTTGCTTAATAACTTCAATCTTATTAAACGGATTTCAATACCAATTTAAGCATTGAATGCTTTTATTTTATGCAAAACACGGTTTTATTTTAAAATTAAAAAAAATTAATTGTGGCTTTGATAATTTTTTCTTTGAAAAAATTGATTTTGTAAAATGTGGAGCCGGTATCCAAAATATAAAAAAATAGAAAATGTATTTTATTTCCAAAAAGCTAAATGCAAATTTGGTGACTGTAGCTAATCGATATCAGTGAAACAGGAAAAGTTATCGAATATCTAAAACAAACTGGATATGCGCGCTATTAACATGAACCGAGCAAAATTTGAAGTCTCTAGCACTTATATGTTCTGAGATCGTCGCGTTCAAACATACGGACAGACAGACGGACAAGGCCAAATCGACTCAGCTCGTCGCTCTGATCAAGAATATATATACTTTATGGAGTCTGCCACTCCTCCTTCAGCCTGTTACATATTTTTTGCAAAACCATTATACCCTAATTTCCCATTTTCAATGGGTTCAGGGTATAAAAAACTGCACATTTTTAATATTGTAAATTAAATGTTTATTCTTGCTCGTTGGCTAAAACAATATCAAATTGCTCGTCGTAATCAGACTCGCAAGCAGTATCGGAATCTGTGTTTTCCAATTCTGATACGATGGGTCGGCGGAGATGGTGCCTTTAGAGAAGGCTTTATCACTTCTTGTGGAAGGTTCGAAAATTTACATACTGCAGCTTCGGTAGTCCATTTCCCAACAAAAATGCCAATGCTTTTTGCGGGGTAAGGGGGATCAACTCATTTGGGATCAATGATTTCCTAACTCCAGCAGAGTTTTCTGACTGTGCTTCCCTCACAACTTTTAACACCTTCACCAATTCTTCTTCTTTAGCTTTTTTCGCGGAATCTGTGGCGTCTTGCAATAAATATGGCGCGAAATAATTTGGCAATTCGGCAAATATTTATTGATGTGGCTGATGAAAATTCGAATTTGATATTTTAATCGATCAAGATGTGCGACACTAAAATCAGTTTTATTGATTTTCTTTAATATCCATTTCATCAAAGCGGAATAGTCGTGCTTGTTGTTGTCCTAAACTTACAAAAACATTAAACAGCGACACTCATATTTGGCTGCAACATGCACATTTAGTCAAAAATGAGCAAAATGAGAAACTAACACTGAACATTTATTTTAAATACATGTGCGAAGTTTTTCCATGTTTAAAATTATATTATACATTTATTTTAAATACATGTGCGAAGTTTTTCCATGTTTAAAATTATATTATACATTTATTTTAAATACATGTGCGAAGTTTTTCCATGTTTAAAATTATATTATATATTATGTATTATATATTATATATTATATATTATATATTATATATTATATATTATATATTATATATTATATATTATATATTATATATTATATATTATATATTATATATTATATATTATATATTATATATTATATATTATATATTATATATTATATATTGAATTTTGAATTTGTATTTAATTTACAGCCAAGTGGGTATCAGGGTGCGCCAAATCAGCAGTCCCGCTTAAATCAGTGGAAGCTTCCAGTATTAGAAAAGGACACCATTGCAACAGATAGCACTGATTTTTCACGAGCTCCGGGTGCAACAAAACAAAATTTATCTAGCAACTCAAACAATATGGGCCCATTGGGTCTACAAAATGATGGGTTAGTTGAATTCGAATATTATAAAACTGCGTATGTGAAATTCATAGATGAATTTGTTGCATTTCCACAGCACTTGGTCAACTGGGCGTAACATTGGAGATGGTTGGCCAGATCCATCGATTGATAATGAGAACAAAGACTGGTCAGTTGCACCAACAGCAGCTGCGTATACCGACTTGGTGCAGGAGTTTGAACCAGGAAAGCCGTGGAAGGTAACTGTACACATGATGTCTTATATCCAATAACTACCCAAGCAGAAGTTTATTTTTAAGGGTTCTCAGATCAAAAGCATTGAAGATGATCCAAGCATAACTCCTGGCAGCGTAGCTCGATCTCCATTGTCCATTAATCCGACGCCAAAAGATGCTGATATTTTTGCCAACACAGGCAAGAACTCACCGACTGATCTGCCACCATTAAGTTTATCGTCGTCAACGTGGAGTTTTAACCCAAACCAAAATTTTCCTAGGTATGCATTCCAATTTTATCTATTATATTATTTTAGATTGCACTTGCTGTAATTACATTTGATATAAGTATGCGTTTTCTTAACAAATGTTTCGAAAATTTTTATATATGTATATGTAGTTGGTCAGACAACACTCAACAATGTGCCACCTCAGAACTCTGGACAAGTCCTCTAAATAAAAGCTCATCCCGAGGACCTCCGCCTGGATTAAGCACAAATAAATCAGGTGGCGTTGCTGCTACTACAACACCATCTCCTACGGTAGCTGGAAACTCTAATGGCTGGCTACCTAATCGAAGTGCACCGAGCACAAACACAACATGGACTGGAGCTAATGCCTCGTGGAACTCTAGTTGGTTGCTTTTGAAAAATCTAAATGCTCAGGTATGTGACGTCGGTTTGTTGCAGACACATTTCCGCAATTTCTTCACTTGGTGTATATATTATTTCCTTTGATATTACGATCTCAGTAAAAAACTTAAGATTAGTAAGCACTTAAAATGCATTATAAATTTAAATATTCTTTATAAATATAAATCGAAAATTAGAAGAGTTAAAGAGAAAAGAGAGAAAGAGAACATAATTTCATATGTAAGATTTCGTTCCGATCTAACAAGATGATCGGAAACATCGGAATGCGTAGAGTAGAACATAATTTAGAGATGTCTTTTCATAGGAGATGGAAATTTATGTATTAGGCAAAAGGTGTAGCCAACCCAAAAAAGTATATATATTCTTGATCAGGATCAACAGCTGAGTTAATCTTGGCATATCCGTAAACATGAACGTGTCGATCTCAGAAATCATAAAAGCATAGACATAGACTTGGAATACAAAGACTATGAGTTATTGAGTTAAAATTTATTTGATCATTTTATGTATGTTTTAAGAGCTAGGGCCACTAAATTTGGTATCTAGATAGGAGTACTTGTGCTCCAATTTTTGGATGTCTCCAAGGTAAAAGTTTAGATGCTTCCAAAAGCAGCTCCCCACAGGGTTAAGAGTATTCGCTAGTCGAAAACTTGATAATTTAATGCATTATCATTAGTTTACATAAAAGCAACTCAAACACATGGAAATATTTTGAAAAATTGTATACTCTGTTTTTATTGCAGATTGACGGCCCTACCTTACGAACATTGTGTATGCAGCATGGTCCACTTGTTAGTTTCCACCCATATTTAAACCAAGGAATTGCCTTATGTAAATATACAACCCGTGAGGAGGCTAACAAAGCACAAATGGCACTCAACAATTGTGTTCTCGGAAATACAACAATATACGCTGAATCGCCAAGCGAAAATGAGGTTCAGAATATACTGCAGCATTTGCCACAAGCTCCGTCCACCACGACCACTGGCATTCCATCAAGCGGAAGCGCTAACAATGGGACAATAAGCAGCACTGGTGGTGGTGCCAGCAGTTCTGGTGGTGCAAGCATATCTGTTGGCAGCAACAGTAATGGCAATGGCAGCAACACCAACATCGGATCAAATCCAGCCGGCTCAATTGGCGCATCCAGTAGCAATGCCAGTGGGTCAGTAGGCTCAGTTGGTAGCAGCACTGGTGGTAGCAATAATAATAGTAACAGCAGTAATAATATGAATCCATCATCTGTAAATGGTGCCACAGGAAGTGGCAATAATACCAAAAGCGTGGTAACAAACACCACAGGTGGTGGCAACACTATGACAGTTGGTGGCCAATCCAATGTTTCTAATGTCAATGCTGCTGCAACTAGCGCCAATTCGACGTGGCGCCAAACAACTCAAAATCAAGCTCTACAGGGTCCAAACAGACCAGCCGGTAGGGAAGCCGACTATGATTATATATCTCAATTCGTTTGTTCCATAGTTGATGATTAGTTTGATGATAATGATGGTATATGTGACGAGACCATGGCATAGTATTCTGTGTATCCAAGACTTTTACACACACACACTCTCTCTCACACACACACACAGAGACAGACAGACAATGATTAATTTGATGATACATGTGACTATGGCATAGTATTCTGTGTATAAGAGACTTTTACACACACACAGAGACAGGCACACACACATGCATAGACACACTCACATATTTGGAAAAACTAAAACTATGTTATGGAGGAGTAC